>APFE030040647.1:452061-511922 GCA_000404065.3 Pinus taeda | reverse complement strand
TTAAGATTGCCGGTCAAGAACAAAAAGTGTGTAGATTAGCTAAAGCTCTCTATGGACTGAAACAAGCTCCTCAGGCTTGGTACATGAAAATTGATCAGTACCTGACAGATCATGGTTTTCAGCGAAGCCCATTTGATGCAAATCTGTATATCAAGCATACTGGTGATGATATCTTGTTTGTAGTTGTCTATGTAGATGACCTTATCATTATTGGCAGCTCTGCACATTTGATCCATGGGATCAAACCAGACTTCTGCAGAACCTTTGATATGACAGACTTGGGACTTCTTCACTACTCTCTGGGGATTGAAGTTTGGCAGACTGAAAATCACATCTTTCTCTCTCAGTCCAAGTATGCCAAAAATCTTGTGGACAGGTTCAGAATGCAGGATTGCGAACCAGCCACGACTCCTATGGAACCAGGGCTCAAACTTTCAGCTCAGTCATCCTCTCTTCCTGTGGATGAAACTTTATTCAGGCAATTACTGGGCAGTCTCATCTACCTTACTGCCACCAGACCAGACATCAGTTTTGCAGGGAGCTACATTTCCCGCTTCATGTCCGCTCCTAAAGCGGATTATTGGATAGCAGCAAAGCGTGTGCTACGATATGTGCGTGGCACTTCTGATTATGGACTCCTATACACTCGCAGTTCCGATCCTATACTTAGTGGTTACACAGATTCTGACTGGGCTGGTTCAGTGGATGATCGTAAATCTACAGCTGAGTATGTGTTTAGTCTAGGATCTGGTGCTGTCACCTGGACTAGTAAGAAGCAGCAAGCCGTGGCTCTCTCCTCAACAGAAGCAGAGTATCGGGGAGCAGTTAAGGCATCCTGTGAGGCAGTTTGGCTTTGATGTATGCTTGCAGATATGCATGCTTCCCAGACAGGTCCTACTTCCTTGTTTTGTGATAATCAGGGAGTACTCAAACTTGCCAAAAATCCCATTTTTCATGAACGAACAAAACATGTGGAAACTCATCGCCACTACATTCGCCAGCTTGTTGAAGATGGATCCGTTCAGTTGAGATATGTTCTCACAACAGAGCAGCCTGCAGACATCTTCACCAAGCCTCTTGGCCCTGATAAGTTTGTAAAATTCAGGGGGTCTATTGGTGTTGTAAATAGATTGAGCATTAAGGGAGGGTATTAGAATAATACTAATTTAGTTTAATGCTCATTCTTTAGCTGTTGCTAATTTTATTCTTTTAGTAGTTTCTTAGATGAAACTGATTCTTTACCATAGAAACTTGATGTTTCTATCTTTGTAAATATCTCTGTATTATTATTGAGTATTGCTGCTCAATCAATTCATTGAACTCATTTGGAAATCCATATGCGTGTTTCGCACTGTTTTAATGTCTGTGTTGGGTTGTGTGGTTTTTTGTTTTGTAGGCAAAAATGGGTTTTTCAAGTAAGCACGCAACCCAAAACTTGAGTAATTAAAAAAAAAAAACCCTTCCTCTTTTCCAAAAATTACTAACCTTTTAAACTAGCTCACTTGATCCAAAGTTACTTTATGAGAATAGGGGTCTTGGGTTCAACTCTTTCTTTTTGTTGAGTTACTTTTTCAAAAAACACATGTAACTTATGTTTTAAAGTTACTTTATGTAAAAGTGTTCTCACCCATTATAAAAAGTGAGTCACTTATAATTCTAAAGTCTCTTTATTTTTTATTTAAGTTACAATTTAGTGGGTAGCTCATAAAGTACCATTGTAAAAGTGACTTTCACTTATTTATAAAAGTGGATCACATAATTTTTTTTTTTAAAGTGAGCTAATTAGATTAAGTTTTGAGGGCGGGGGGGATTTTTTTTAAATATAACATTATCATTTACTTCTGCAAATTCGTACACTTCGTCGGCATCTTCAACAACTTTTCTTCAAAAAGCCACAACTTCTTCATCCGGAGGCCGTTTTCAGAGCTGTTGTTTTTGAATCGGCCTAAGTTTTCGAGATCTTTCCATTGGAACACTTAGTTTTAACATCTATAGCGTCAGTTTCTGTTAAAATGGAAAGTCCATGCCAAGTTATTCTTGACAACACCAACTACTTCCAATGGGTGTCCTACATGGATGATTTACTTAGAAGTAAAGGTCTTTATAGAATAGCCTCAGGCCAAGAGTCTAAACCTAAAGATGAAGATAAGGCAGTCAAATGGGAAAATAAGAAAGATCAAGCATGTGGGTTGATAGGGATGTCTATGTTTCCAGACCTTAGATTCCATATTGCAGAACTTGATACCTCTGATGAAGCAATGAAACAACTTGATAAAGTTTTTGGAATTAAAAATGAAATTGGAGCCCATCAATTAGAAAATGAGTTGTTTACGTTGGACCCCAATAATCTTTCTTCCATTGAAGATTTTTTGTCTAAGTTTAAGACCCTTAGACTTCTCTTGAAAGGTGTTAAGGTTAAGAAAGAAGATGGTAGCCTTATCTATTCCATTCTTACTAAGTTGGGACCAGCCTATTCTATGTTTGTTTCCACCTTCCTTTCTACTAGAGAAGCCTTTTTTTCTCAAGGACAAGCTTACAAGTCCCTCTTTTTTGATGCCTTTTGTGATTCTTTAATAAGAGAACAAGACAAACTCTTACATCTTGGTCTTCTTAAACTTGGAAACTCTTCTAAGAACTCAAAGAATCCTAAGAAGCAATATCCTAAAAAGAATGGTCCTAAAACAAACAAGGGTCCTAAGCACTTTCAGTCTCAACAAAATGAAAAATCAATTCAACAAAATGATAAGGCAAACAAAAACAAAGGGAAGAACATTGATAGACATTGCAACTTTTGTAATCGAGATGGCCACTTAGAATCCAAATGCTTTAAGAAGATGGAAGCCTTGGACGCACCAATGAAGAAGCATAACATCCATTTGGAGCATTCTTTAACTTCAACTTCATCTTTAGGAATAACACTTTCTGCATGTGGTTTTCAAGCATCTCGGTCTGGTTATGCACTAAATGTATTTTCTTCTCATTCTCATGAGTGGATCATTGATTATGGAGCTTCTTATCACATGGCCCAAAACAAAGCCATGTTTTCTTCTTAAATGATTGTAACACCAAAAATATATATGTTGGTGATGATAGATCTCTTAGTGTTGTAGGGGCTGGAACTATTCATCTAGACAATGGTCAATTTAATGATGTATTATGTGTTCCAACCTTATCCTGCAACCTTCTATCTATATATCAGATAACTCATTCAGGTGAAGGTAAAATCATTGAATTTTCACCTCATGATGTTGTAATTAAGGATCTAAGAAATCCTAGACAGATTTTAACTACTGACATTGCTGATGACTCTACAAGGTTGTATAAGTTTAACAACTTTGGGTCATCAACTCTTCCCTCAGTATTTGTTGCTAATAATGATGAAGTGAGCAAACTTTGGCATGAGCGATTTGGTCACTTAAACTATCGCTCCCTTCAAAATCTATGTAAAGAAAATATGGTGACAGGTCTTCCTATGGTATCTTGCAGAGATGGTGTTTGTTCCGGATGTGTACTCAAAAAACATCATCGGGATAGTTTTGAGAAACGTGCCTCTTGGCACGCTTCAGCCCCTTTACATCTTGTGCATAGTGATTTATGTGGTCCACTTCCAATTGTTTCATTCTCTGGTTACAAGTATTTCTTAACTTTCATTGATGATTTCTCTAGACGCACTTGGGTATACTTCTTAAAACTCAATAGTGAAGTATTTAACATGTTCTTGGCCTTTAAGGCCTTTTTGAGAAACAATCTGGACATCAAATTCTTAAGCTAAGATCTGATAATGGCGGAGAATATGTTAACAATAGATTCATCAACTTTTGCATTGAGCATGGAATTCAAATGCAACATACTGTTCCATATACTCCACAACAAAATGGTGTAGCTGAAAGGAAGAATCACACCTTAAAGGAATTGGCTAATTGTATGCTTCAATCTAAAGGACTTAGTCCTAATTTTTTGGGCAGAAACAATTAACTGTGCAAATTACATAGTAAATCGCACTCCTACTAAGGCTTTAAAGAATATCACTCCGAAGAAGCATGGAGCTCAATTAAACCAGATGTAAGTCACTTTCGTGTTGTTGGAAGTGAAGCATGGGCCCATATTCCAGATGAGAAACATAAAGCTTTAGAACCTAAGACTCTAAGAGTGAAAAATGTATTTTTGTTGAATATTCTAAAGATGTCAAAGGATATAGAATTCTTTCACCTAAATCCAAAAATGTTATCATTAGAAGAGATGTAAAGTTTGCTGAAAATATATCGACTTATAAGCCTAGTTCGGCGGATGTGCCACCACTCTCTATCCCTTCTACTTCTGAAAATATTTCTTCTTCAGATGATGACAGCGAAGATGACAATCCTCCCCCACTTTCTTAGGATCCTCCTTCAGCTCCTCAGCTTTCAAAATGGGTACGTGCTACTTGAGATGCAACAGGTTCTCTTGCAAGTGATCCTATAGATCAACAATGTACACGTTCTCAGTTCGATAGAGCCTCTTCTTTACTGGCTCAAGCTCCAGCGAATTATGATCCTGACACCTTTGCAGAAGATTCAGACCATCCAGATTGGGATCCAGCTATGAATGAAGAATATCGTTCATTATTGGCAAATGATACATGGGATCTTATTCCTCTTCCAAAGGGAAGAAAACTTGTTATATGTAAATGGGTTTATAGAACCAAATTTGGACTAGATGGAAAAGTTGATAAACATAAAGCTCGTCTTGTTGCTAAGGGATTTTCACAAGTTGAAGGCATTGACTATACTGAAACCTTCTCCCGTGTTGCCAAAATGAACTCTATCCGCCTTGTTCTTTCCCTTGTTGCCTCTTTCAAATGGGAAGTCCATTTGATGGATGTTAAATCTGCCTTCTTGCATGGTGACTTGCATGAAGAAATCTATATGGAATGACCTCCTGGCTTTATACAAACAGACTCCAGCTTTGTATGTCGGCTTAAGAAATCCCTTTATGGTCTCAAGCAAGCCCCTCGGGCATGGTATGCCAAAATGGATAGCTTTCTTTTAGATACTGGCTTTTCTAGGTGTCATTCTAACAATACTGTCTACACCAAGAAAGTGGGTAAGTCTCTTATCATTCTAGTTCTTTATGTTGATGATCTTATCTTCACTGGTAGTGATCCCAACCTTATAAACCATGTGACGTCCAGCCTTAAAAAGCAGTTTGAAATGACAGACTTAGGGCACTTGCATTATTTTCTTGGTCTTTAATTCTTGCAATCCAAGGAAGGCATTTCCCTTTCCCAATCCAAGTATGCTTTTGATCTTCTACGCCACTTTCACATGGAAGAGTGTAAGCCAGCCCCTTCTTCCTTTCAGTCTGGAGCCAAACTTTCAATCACTTGTACTTCCCCTGAAATTGATGCTACCTTATGCCGTCAGCTTCTAGGAAAACTTTTGTATCTGACCCATACCCGTCCTGACCTTTCCTTTGCTGTTGGCCTTATTGCTCGGTTCATGCAAAACCCACATGAAAGTCATTGGAAAGCAGCTAAAAGAATACTTTGTTATGTTCGAGATACAGTTCAGTTTGGGATTCATTACAGTGTAGAAGCATCTCGTCTATTCGTTGGTTTCACTGATTCCGATTGGGTTGGTGACCCTAATGATCGGAAGTCTACTGCAGGTTATGTCTTCACTCTTGGTTCTGGACCTATTACATGGGCTTGCAAGAAACTAAGTGCCATTTCTCTTTCTTTAGCAGAAGTAGAGTATCGTGGCACCATAGAAGCTAGTAAGGAAGCCCTGTGGCTTTGTCAGATCCTGTCAAAGTTTGGCTTTCAGCAATAGCATCCGACTACACTTTGGTGTGATAATCAAAGTGCCATTCAACTATGCAAAGATCCAGTCCAACATCAGCGCAACAAACACATTGAACTACACATGCACTTCATCAGAAACCTCATTCATGACCATGTTCTTGAAGTACAATATTATTCAACCGATGATCAAGTTGCAGACATCTTTACAAAGGCTGTCACAGAGGTGAAGTTTACTTTACTTCGATTTATGGTTGGAGTTCAGGAAGTTGTCACTAAGGGGGAATAGGCTCTAATGCCTCCTTCCTTCTCCTATTGTGTCATATTTGTACATCTTTCAATCCTATCCCAAGTGGTTCTTAAGGGGGGATGTTAGGATATTCCGACACATAGGAAATAGTTAAGTATAACTTGGTCTAGTGTAGAGTTAGGTAAAGTGTGTTTCTTTACTATGTACTTTTGTAACTTACAATCCGACAGTCACGATATGTTCTAGACATGAAGTGATCCGACGGTTCATTCTCTCCTCGATATTTCCGACATTTGATCCGTGGCTTAACACCTGATTGGTCCATTATCTCTATTTAAAGAGCATGGAGGGTCATTGTAGGGTGACCATTCATGAGAGAAGCTTATGTAAATTTTCTTTCTTTTATTAATAAATTGTTTGAAGTGTCCGCATTGGCTCAGGCAGTGGATTGTTTCCCTCTTTGAGGGTTTTAATCACGTCAAGAATACTGGTATATTGATCTGTGATTTGTTTGTGAGCTGTGCCTTTTGGTGTTCTATCTGAGGAACTTACCTGGTAAATTCCTACATTTAGTATTTTGTACTTTTATATTTTTATGGGTTTTCAATAATATAAATAAATATAGAGACAAGAGTTTGAATTTGGTAAAAAAGTGTTTAGTTGTATTTAGGGCTAATGCCTAAATCCACTAGTGTTGAGAAATGTAACTAGTTTTGGTCTTCATAATTGCTGGGAGTGAATTCAATAATGTAGGCCACCCTGTAAGCTTCTGCACTAAGAAGATGATATGAGGGTTATTATGCATCCACCCATAGTGAGAGCACTTTGAGAGTGTGGCTTGCGTAAAATTATTGAAACATAATATGAAGGGTCAAGTTGGGCTCCTTCAAACACTAATCGGGATGTGGGATCCCACGAAGCAACACTTCATGGTACAAGACCAACCTTTGGCCCTGGAGGTCAAAGATATCTATTTCTTAACCATATCATCAAGGCAAGACTCAAAATCTTGTGCTTAAGAGCGTGGAGGTTTGAGTCCTCTTTAAGGCACAATATTGCTCATGCTTATTGAATGAGCAATTCAATGGAAAATCTCATATGAGAGTAATATATATCCTATGTAACAAACAAGAAAAGAAGAAAGAAAATTATTATTATTAAAGCAAGGATTTCATTCTCATTATTGATGGTCTTCTAGGTAAAAGCATGTTCTTCGTGCTTCTAGGGTTTGTTAGGTCTTAGGATTTATTGTCTTGAGTCAAAGGAGTCAACATCATGTTTATAAGACCCTTTTGGGCAATTTTTAATTGTAAAAAGAATTATTTTTGAGTCTAGAAAGTCTTGGAATCTCCAAGAGTACAAGTCGGCCTTGGGATCATGAAGTCGTCCTAAAGGAGGGCATTCAACCCCTTGAGAAGGCTATATAAAGGAGCAGTGCGACTTCATTTAAGACACATATACTCACAAGTTCGATCTACAAGAAAGAGTTCGATCTATACCTGGGTAGCTGCAAGGAGAGCGAAAGTCAAGGAGAAGGACAAAATTTCTTGTTTTTTGGGCTCTATCTCTCTCACACATGCAAAATTCTAGGGTTTTCGGGCTAAGAAAGAGGCTGAAGTTGCAGGACCAAGTTGCAGTAGGACGAAAAGCAACATATTGTAGCTGAGAGGAAGGAAACTCTGTTTAGGCCTCACTGACCTTAGGAAGCGCTGTCTTGCTCTTGGAAGGTCCCAAGAGGAGGCTAATCTAGGGTTTCTTCAGGAGCTGCAAGGCCAAAATTGCAGGTTGAGTAGAAATGCTATAGCTGGCAAGTCAAATTTGTTGGGTCTAGCAGTTTAGTGCAGAAGAAAAGGAGGACTTGAGAAAGGGTCGACTTGGTACTAGGAGGACTTGGTCTAGGGATTGGGTCTTTGTATCTCATTTGAAGCAAATTCTAAGAAGAGAAGAGTTTTTGGGTTTTCCCCTTGGAGGGGTTTTTCCTTGGCTGAGAGCCTATATCTGTGTTCTCTTTTGTTACTATTATTGTTCTTGATATTGTTTGATGAAAGATCTAAATAAGGAAGATAAAGAAGATAACTAAAGATTCACAAGCACTATCAAGGTTAAGGAAAATAAGATCTAATAACTACTGCTTTACATTTTCTAACAACTAGGGCTTATAGGGTTAGGATGAATGCCCATTTTGAGTTGGTTACTCAATGCTTGTGGATTAGGTAAAGAAGGTAGAACCATAGAAGTTAAATTACCTTCATGTCTAATCAAGACAAGTTATGAAACTGAGCCCTACTAGAAGGGTTCCCTCCAAGGCTAAAGCCTTGACCATAAGATCAACTATGAAATGAAATAAATCAAAACCCTTGTTGAGGAAGGTCTAGGGTATGGCCCAACAAGGAGATTTATTGCTTATGTCACACCAACGAGAGAGAAGTGAGAGAATTATCCCTAGACATTTCCCTCCAAGTGACATAATTATCCTTCAATGGATTGATCTTGATAACCTTGTAGTAGTCTTGAATTAACACAATGTTGTCTTTAAAAATACGCGGAATAGCTAAGATTTAAATTTGATATCAAAGCTTCATTGAATTATTACATTATCGCACAAGATCTTAACAATTCACAACAATTTGGGAGGAGAGTGAGCTCTCTATTTATAGAAAAGGCTCTCAACATCTCTCCCCATGTTGCTTCTTATAAATTGTCCAAGAAACCTCAAAAGATGTTGAATTTTCATCCACAATAAAGTTGGAGGTTAACTCATTACAAAAATTTAACTTTACATTGCTTAAAAACCCTCTAAAGGAGGTTCACATTGACGTCGCACTGAGAGGCTCGACTTGCTTGTTAAGGGAGGCCGATTTACCTTAGATGTGCTACGCCTCCCTTAAAATAGGTTGGATTGACTTGGAATTATATTTGGAGGTTAGAGGAGGTCCAATATTTGCTTGGAATTGACTCTATGATCCCCAATGGCTACATAAAGGTGGACAACTCCTTCAGTTGGTCCAGTCCTTCCAATAAGAGATGACAATGCCAACCGGGAAGATGATGCACATACCATAATCCCCTCTAGTAAACCTTTATGTTTGATCAAATAATCCTGCATTCATGTCTAGTGTAGACAAAATGCCAACTGATAATCATTGATATCTATGCATCGGGTAACAAGATATGGCAAAAGGCCACAACATTCCATGCGCATCTTGCCTAGGAAATATCTTCAATTGGATCAAATAGCTTGTGCTATATGAGGGGGTAACCAGTAGGGTTCTGATTAAGGACAACCAAAGGTCGTAGGAGAAGATTAACTTGGAGAGATGAGCCATGGGTAGAATCAACTTGAGGAAGGGGTAGGAACCCAAAATTTTTTGTTAAGCTTCTGATCAAGAACAACCAATGACAGTTATCTGGTAGGCTACCAAGCATATGGGGGTTGGTTAGTGTTGGTTCTAAAGCTCTAATTTATTAGCACAAGCTATCTTTTTGATTAAAACAAGCAATGCATGAGCACTCGCTTAGTCATGGGGCTGACTTAGGGAAAACAACCTTTATGTATATAATTATCAATATAGATTTTAGTATCTAATATAAGATATAGATAAGTTCTTGTTGAGTCTATGGAGAGCTAAGGTGATTAGTGGATGACTGTAATAGGCTAGGACAGAGATACGTGCTGGTTAGTGCTGAATTTCTGTGAATTATCTGTAATTGCTTGATTTGGAGGCACAAAGCTTGTTGGTCAATGTAGTAACCAACATTTTTCCCCTGGGACGACTACTCTGCTCAATACTCTTTTGACTCCTTTCTGCCGAGTATTAACTGGTCAATAGTTCCATACTCCAAGGTATGGCAAGCATCTGGAGTCAATAGGAACGATACTCATCAGTAATTTTTCTGCATTAAAATGATTGTTTTTCTGTTTTTTTTTTTTTGTATTGCTGAGCATGCCATATATACCCACTATGTAGTATGTCAGATGTGCAGTCACATGCCGAGTCAAAGTACACTATGTATTATGGAATACTCAGATACCAATTATTTCTACTGCTGTGCTGATAACTTGGGCAACTGTTTTCTCTTAGAAACTTGGGACAATTTTAACTATTTATGTAATAACAAAATAAAATATTTTCAAAATAAAGTATAAATGATACCTGAAGCTGAACATCCACGTTTTTATGCTTTTTATAACTAATACATCATTCTACATGCTTTTCTTGACATATATGCATCAAAATATATAAAAATATATATCATATAAAATTTGCTCCTGATCCGGAAGCTTCTGAAAATTGTTGCTCCCTGTTCCCGCTTCCGCTTCCAAGCAGCCTTGGTTTGCATTTATTTCCAGATGCTACAATTCAAATGCCACTTTTTTTCTTTAAGATGAAAACTTTTCAGATTCTGCCTGTCTATAGTTTTGGTTGATCAGGATCTCCAAAATTGCATGTTATATCCTGATTTCTCTTTCAGGGAAAGCAGTGGTGTTCTTTAATATGTGTCACAATGTAAAGTTTTCTTTTCAGGCAGGGATCGTGAATTCCATACAAAAAAATGACAATTCTAGATTTGACAATGTCATTGACACCTGAGGCATTGTGTTAAACATTCATTAATAATGGTCCAGCTTCATTTTCTGTTGCATTTAGAGAACTAATGGACCTCTGGTCAGTGAGTCATGTATGAGCAGTAAAAGTGTAAAAGTATTGTGGAGATGGTGGTAGCATAGAAGTGAAAGCAATTGGATAATATTCCCTTTGGAGTTTTTGGATAAGTAACTGTTTTTTTAAAACATGCAGGACATTATTCGCTTACCTAGATTGTTCCGGTTTCTTCAGCGACCTTTGGCCCAATTCATATCTGTATTCAGAGCTCCCAAAAGTAGGGAAGGATATGCTGCTATTGGAGGTGGCTCGCCTCTGCGAAAAATTACTTATGAGCAGGTTTTGTTACTGTTCTTTATTTTCAAACATCTGTAAGATTTAAGGAGTGAAACTTCTATCTAAATTGTAAGAATTGTGGATGCATTGCAAGCAACAATCCTCATACAGGTGCATGGTTCATAAATAGTAACTAACCATTAGCTTTTAGGTTTGGTCCCATATGCAGAGTAAAATTGGGGAACTCAAAAAAGTTCATTTGTGAAGTTGAAACACCTTCGGATGATCTTTTCCCAAGTGTGGTGGAATATAACCACTTTAGAATGACATTTAAGGCTAGCTTGTAGATAACAATGATGTGAAAGCCACAAAATATGATTACGTCTGTCAAGAGGCCAAATTATAGGAATCAGTGTTAAAATTTGATTTGTAGATCAATTGATCAGTGTAGATAGTGTATGTACTAACGCACTTCTAGAAAGGTGATGTTTGCCAAATTTTATAACTAATGAAATTTACTGATATACAAAAGTTAGTTTATCCACCCGTGTTTATTATCTGCAACCTTTTATTTGTTTTTTTATTTCTTGGTATTGGGATAAAATACCGAGTTTGTGACATTCTATGTAGGCTGATGCATTAAAGGTGGCACTGGAAATGAAAAATGTCCTGGCCAAAGTCTATGTTGGAATGCGTTACTGGCATCCATTCACAGAGGAAGCAAGTGAGCAGGTATTTACTATTCCACTAACAAAGTGCACTTCCGGAAACTCATGCAACATGTTTTTATTATGGATGTTGAATACCTGCTTTTGCTTTAATTATTGATTAGTGACGTTTATGGTTATGTGTCTGGCCATGTTGAAAGTGTATGCCTACCTATTTTTCTTTTTGGAATGACACTTGGAAAATATACATATATATAAGTTATTGGTCTATCTTGTCTTCGAGAATATGTAGAGAAATCTAGAAGTTTAAAATTTTTGAGAGGTTCACAGGCTGGCAAGAATGTTTGATTGCCATCAAACTTTCCCAGAGAGAAGATATTAGTGATATTTCTCAAGTATCTCCTACTTAGATGCTTCACGTATGTACCGCATTTTATGATATTTTGAAGGCTTATTAAATATAAAATATTGTTTTCTTTTCTGATAGTTGTCCTTTCTGAATATTATGTGACTGATTGTGTAACGTACATCCTTTTTTTCACCTTTTAACCATATACAATAGTGTCAAGAATCTAGCTTCTTCACAAGGAACTTGTGAAGGATGTAAATAGCACTGTAAATATAAAATATTGCCTATTTTTATGATTGATCGAAGGCTTATTAAATATAAAATATTGTTTTCTTTTCTGATAGTTGTCCTTTCTGAATATTATGTGACTGATTGTGTAACGTACATCCTTTTTTTCACCATTTAACCATATTCAATAGTGTCAAGCATCTAGCTTCTTCACAAGGAACTTGTGAAGGATGTAAATAGCACTGTCAGACCAGAAATCAAATTTATTGATTTCATAAAGTAGTAAGATGGGAAGAAAAGGCTTCATGCTCTCACACTGCTAAAAGAAGCGCAAAGAAGTTTCAATACAGTGAGGCTAAATACACACAATTATATCACAACTACCAAGTTTATGAAGAAAAAAGCGATTTCCTTTACTGAAAGAAACGAGTCCAGAGCTAGTTTCAGACTCCATAGAAGCATTCCTCACCTTCCATTGTTCAGAGATGTATAAATATTTCAATGGAAAAGTGGGTCCTCCACCAAACATCCTTTCCTTCAATTTTCTTGAACTGCTTCCAGTCAACAACAGGAATTGCAGCCATGGACTTGTGAAAGCAAATCCTGGCTAATCAGCCATGGCAGGGGGATCTTGCCAAATTCACCTAGGGATCGCACCTGGTTCCATCTACATGCGGCAGTTCCTTCTGGAGGCAAATTGGGCATGCGCGGAAATCATGTCTCAAGCTGGAATTGGTGGGATGTGTTAACCCTTCTTCTAGCAGGGGTATCCATAGTAAAAGTTTTGGTCAGCAGAGCAGTTTGTGGCATGGCATAGCCCTCCTTTATGATCTGGTTGCATTTTGATTTTTGGTCAATTTCATGTTTCCCAAGGCTGTTCACATTGTGCAAGGCACTTCATGTATTCCAAGGCATTGGTCACACTCTCCGAGGCATTATGGAGCTATTTATAGACACGTAGATGCATTGTACATGTGCCATGTGGAAATTGCTTGAACAGTCTTTATTGATCATTTTAGGAGCTGATTGTGTGTAATAAACAAAGTTCGTATATGCAGTAAACTTCAGAATACTTGGTACAAGAAGACGTCCATTGAGGATAAGAATATATATTGAATAATGTATATAAGAATTGATATGAGATATGATGATTACAAATGAGGGTCTGCTTATATACCTAGGCAGGTGCCCCTTCATGAATGGTCATGTCCTTAAAGACATGCTTCTTCATAACTTATTATTACATAATTAATTATTATTATGATTGTTATTATTTATTTTATTTTTATATAAATTATATTCATGACATTGCCTTCCCCTTTAGAGAAGCTTTGTCCTCGAAACTTATTGATGAGAAAGTGTATCATCTGTTTCTTTGTCTTGTAATCCATTTGCATCCTTCTGAATTCTTGGAGCTGTCATCTTCATTAATACAAGATGATAGGATCCTCTGAGTGATAAACAAAATTGTAAAATTGAGAAAGGATCCGACCATCCCAAATCAATCTTCTGTCTAACTTGGCAATTATTTGATATTTGGCTTAAATTGTTATCGTAAGACTGGATGTTGCAAACATCAATATTCTTCGGAACATAAGTTTGTTGTTTCTGTTCTGAGTGATATCGATTTGCAGACTCATTGAGATGTTTGCTTTTATGCTTCGGGTGTCGATAAGGAGTTCTTGTGATATGATTTCTTTGTATCATGTTTATGTCGATTTCTTGATTTACTTGAAATATTTGATTTCCTTCAGGTACATAAGTTTTTTTTCCATGGAAAAAGGCGTAATTTTCATTAATAAATAAGAAAATTACATGTTGTATAACGCTGCATGTATGAGATGCAATCACTGAGGAGCAGTTCAAGTAATATAGTTAAACTTTTACAAAAATACATCCATGATGTTACTAATAATAAACTTCAAAGAAGTCCAGATAATCCATCAAAAAACAAGTGCGTTCCGTCCCATAAAAATGGAATGATCAAAGGGATCATTCAGTGATGAGCCCGTTCATCTCCATGAACGGTTGGTAGTAAAAACGGTAGAAAGTGCCCTCCCTGAATTCCTGAATTTGCCATTGTCCTCTGTTCAGCTGCGCGACCGCTCTGGAAAGACGATCAACGATCTCATTCCTTTCCCTGTATATGTGCGAGCATGCAAAATAATCAAATTGAGACTTTAGATTAATGATCTTAGCCAGAGTGTCTCCATGTGTGTGCAAGTGACAGTGATATAGATCGTTTATCCAGTGTATAGTGAGTTGTGAGTCCCCAAAAATCTGAATTTTTTGGCAATTTAGTTCTCTGGCAAATAGAAGGAGGTGTTTAAGACTGTTGAGTTCAGCATAGTTGTTGGTACCCCTACCCAGGCCAACTTGTATTCTGTAGGACACTAGGTTATTGATATGCAGAATCAATAACTTCCGTGACGATGACCTGGGGGGGCTTGCAGTCAGGATCATCGGATCAAGTTAAAAATAGCCAGCAACATTGAACAGGAGGTGTCCCAATTTATCGTGGCATCCTTAAAAATAGTTTTGTTCTTGTTAATCCATATACCCCAAGAAATGATCAGTGGCAGATTCCTGTCTTTATGAGATTGAGCTTCTGTCCACCATTTGAGCGAATCCTTGCCTACATTATGCCCAGACTAGGCAGTCTGCAAATTCAGGGAAGTAGTGATCCTTGACCAGAAGAAAGTCGTCATAGGGCAGGTGAGAAATAAATGGTTTGTATCTTCCTCGTGCTGTTTGCATAAGCAACATCTGGAGGGACCATGGAACGCCTTGTGCATTAGATTAAGTTCAGTAGGGCCCTTCTCCATAAGAATGCACCACATAAATAGTTTGGATTTTGGCGGGGCTTTTAATTTCCATAGGTGGCGCCAATGTCACATGGTTTGCGTTCGAGTTCAGGTTCGGCAATGATTAGGTTCGGTTTGAGTTCGAATTTTATGATGAGGTTCGAATGAGGTTCGCCATTAGGTTAGTGCATATATAACGAATTATAGGATAACATAGTTAGAAATCAACATCATTAAACATCAAAAATGTTATCACGGACATGGAAACTATGAGTTTTGATCTATGCACTTGGTCAATGGCTATGAGGTTTAATGAGGTTCACTGAACCTCAAAAAAATTTTAAGGTTCGCCAAAATTCGAACCTCAAGGTTAAAGTTCGACGAACCTTATGACATAGGGTGGCGCTACCAACAACAGATATCACCATTTTCCCTGGCAACCATGGAGGTCGCATAATCGGATTTTGGGGAGTATCTGCCATTGGGGTCGAGGGTCCAAATAAGGACATCTTGTTGATCATTGATCCTCACATTGGCCTCCTCAAGTGCCCCAATAAAGCACTGCCTGTCCTCGCTCCATCGAGCTGGGATGTTGAGCGCCCTGTGGTCCAACCAACGCTGTTGCTGCCACTGGTCCTGATCTGCGTTTGCAATTTGCGCAATATGGGTAATGCCTGTTCCATGGAGATGATTACAGAGTTGTCATGGAAGAATATGAGCATTCCCACAGTTGCTCCAAGCATCCAAGACAATTCTCACTTGATCCGCTTTCCTAATTTTCCATGCCAGTCCTCTCTTAATGAGGGGGAGGGACTGAGTAATTGCTTTCCATCTGATAGACGCACCAGTCGATGGATTGGTGGGGCTGCGGATCCATTCCATGACAGTGAGTGGATGGATGTATTTATAGTAAATAATCTCCTGCCATAGGCTTCTAGAATTTGAGGTGCCAACCCATTTTTGCAGCAAGTGCCTCTGCAAATAGCTTAAGGTTTTTTATACCCCATCCCCCCAATTTTTTAGGTTTTCCAATTCGGTCCCAGCGAACCCAAGCAAATGTTTGCCTTGTGTTTTGGCCCCTCTAGAGGAAACGACAACAGATTTGTTGAATCCTTTTTAGAATTCCTTTGGGTATCCAGGCCAACGACATCCAATAAACCGATATTGCTTCTAGTACCAATTTGAGCAGGGTGAGCCGACCTGCGCTAGAAAGCCAACGTTGCTGCCAGATGTTGATTCTGCTTTCAATTTTTGCAATGAACCAGGCCCATTCAGCTATAGGATAACCATTTGGTTTCAATGTGAAACCCAAATATTTTAGTCCAACATCTAGATCTTCCCTCACATAGGCAAATTGTTGGCTAGTGAATCTTGATTCATGCAGCTGGCATGTTACAATGATAATTGTGGACTTATTAAAATTAGGCTCCATTCCTGTAGCTTTGCAAAAGAGAGATAGAATGGTCTTGAAAGCATATGAGTCACGAAAGGATCCATTTAAAAAAATCAGAACATCATCTACAAATAAAAGATGGGTTAGTGTTGACATATCAAAGATCCGGACACCCCCATCACACCTTCCGCCCTTCCTTTCTTAATCAGCCTGCTAAACCCTTCCATAATGAGAAGGAAGAGTAGCGGAGAAAGAGGGCAACCTTGTCTAAGTCCGCGCTCCGCATGAAAAAAACTGGAGGCAACACCATTGATGAGGATACTGTAAGAGACTGAAGAGTGACATCACATAATCCAAGAGATAAAGCAGTGTTATGAAAATCGCGATAAAATGAAAAAATCGCAATTTTTTCCCCTTGCCGATAAAATCGCGATAAATAAACGAAAAAATCACCGATATTTTTTTGCCGATTTTTATTGAAAAAATCACGATAAAAACGAAAAAATCGCGATTTTTTAAGAAAAAATCGTGGGGGTCTCCGGCAGTGAGGTTTTATAATGTTTTTTTTTTGTTTTTTAAGGGATGCTAAATGTTTGAAATGCAATTTTTTTTGAAAGAAACAAATAATTTTTGAGTGGGGCAGCTTAATATTCAAGTCTAGGCCCTAGTATTGATGTGCGATTCATGGTAATGTTAAATTCTTAAAGTAAAAGTGACATTCTCCTTAATCTTCATTTTCATCCTTTTACTTAAATTTTTAACATTACCATGAAATGACTCAGGATGTTTGAGAGTGGTTCCGGCCTCATTGGATTTCATATGGAGAAAGTAGAATTTTAGATTTCATTCAAAATCCAGCAGACTTATCAGTTTTTCAGGATTTCAGGATTGGGAGATTATAATGTTTCCAGGTGACACCACTTGCCCAGGCTACCCCTGCCACTAGTAGAGGACATGATCTACCTCCTATAGCTCCTACTTCTAGTTCTTCAGCTTCTAGAGCATAACAGACTCCACTTCCAACTCCACCGGCACCATCATCTACATCTAGAGGGAAAGGGAAAGCTGTGGCATTTTCTCGCAAGAGGGATAGAGGAAATCAATAGGATTAGACTTTAGTTATTTTCTTCATTTTATTGTATATGACATTATGACATGATGAGATACATTATTATATTTTTTGTTGATATTTTGAGGCTGAGTTGGGACTCAGGAGTCAGGACTTACTATTCAGGACATGATTCAATGTTATGTGTGATTTTAGCACTAGAAATGATATTAAACATCTTATATATTAGTTCTTTTATCATATTTATGTGTCAATGTATTTATTTTATGTTGTAGATGGTTTAGATATTAAAAAAATGAAAAAAAATGAATATTTTTGTACCAAATGATTATTTCCCATTATTTCCCGATAATTCCGATTTTTTCCTCGCGCCGATATTATCCCGATAACGATTAATGCAACATTGAGATAAAGGCATGGGGAAAGCTGATATGAGTGAAAGTAAAACAAAGATATGACCAACAGGCACGATCAAAGGCTTTGGAAAGATCAATTTTAAGAATAATAGACCTTTTATGTAGCTTTTAGATTGAATGGAGGGCTTCTTGGGCAGTCCTAATGGCTTTATGGATCTGGCGCTGACTGAGGAAATCAAATTGTTCCTTGGAGATCATCCGAGAGAGGATAGGTTTGATACGAAGAGCAATAGTTTTAGAGATGATTTTGTAGATGCTATTACAGAGGGAGATGGGCCGGTAATCATTGAAATAGGAAGGATTGTCTGATTTGGGGATGAGAGCCAGGAAAGTCGCATTAAAAGCATCCTACCTTCTGCCTATTCTTCTACAATCCTCTATAGTTTGAAAAAGATATCTCCAATAAGCTCAAAGAAGGAGCTATAGATTTCGACCGACCACCCATTCAGGTTCGGGCTCTTATCCTTTTTAAAGCACTTCAACACCGCTTCTAATTCACCTCTAGTGATCGGGGAATTTAAAGTTTCCACCTCATCCAGTTCTACAAACCTGGGCAAAGATTCAACAGTATGGATGATGCTCGACAATGTTATACCTGTTGGGGCTTTGTATATGTTAGAAAAATGTCTAACCCCCATGTCAGCCAGCTGCTCAAAGGAGTTTGCTTTTCTGCCATCATGGTCTTGAAGTTCCCAGATTGTATTGATTGACTTCCGGCCCCTTGCATATTGTTGAAATTTTTTTGAGTTTTCATCTCCAGCTTGTAACCAGAGTCCTCTACTCTTTAGCCTCCAGTGCTCTTCTTGCGAATGTAGAAGCTTGATTCTTTTAGATTCAAGAAGAGTTAGCTAAGCCCTTAAGTCGGCCGATGCCATGCTGTTGGGTGCCAAGGCTTCAAATTCTTTGAGAGCCAATTCAATCCCAAGTAGGTCTTCCTCTTTCGTTCGTTTCTCCTTATCCCAGATAATTGTTTTGGATTTTAAACCAGCTAAATTTTTGGCAAAGACCATTGCGGGAGGGGAGGGATCATTTAGGGAACAATGAATCCAGGAGTCAGCGACTAATTTCCGGAAGCTCACATCCAGGAACCATGAAGAGTTGAATTTGAAGGGTGCCGATGATTTAAAATTGTTATCCCTGAACTCCCAAAAGATGGGAGAGTGATCCGAGATCCTGCCTGAGCCCACCCATTGTCGAAACTGATTCAAACTTGGCAGGAGAGGAGCCTTGATCAAAAAATGGTCCAGCCTTCTAGCCAACGCCTTTGCCTCCGTTCTTCGGTTCCTCCAGGTCGACTTGATCTTGGCAAGATCAATATTCAGTAAATTTTCAAAGAAAGTCGTGAGGTGGTCACATTGACCCCGGGAACCCCACGATTCAGCCAACCCAATGGAGAAATTTAGGTCTCCACCTATGATTAAGTTCCCATAGTGCATGAAATCAACCCCCATAAGCCTGTTCCAATATGATTCCCTGTTTTGACATTGACCATAAATATTGATGAGCCTGAGTGGCCTGTTAATCTCCACTGAAGCTATATCAACACCAAGAAAACCTTCCCCCCAGAGATTGAGAATTTTAGTGGAGCGTTTATTGAAACCCAAGGCACAGTCGCCAAAGCGACCCCTAACATCCAGAAAGTGAAATTCCCAATTTGGGAGAAAACTTAATAACAACCGATTAACCTGGCTTCCTTCGCCCAACGTTTCTTGCAAAAAAATATCATCCAATCTTTCGGAAAGACAGTCTCTTGAGAGCCAATTTTTTTTCTGGGTTGGCTAAACCCCTGTAGTTGAAAGAGAGACAAATCATGGAGGAGCAATGTGTGGGTTTCCCTTTTCTCTAAGAACCCAGTCGATTGGGGATTGTACCCCTGAAGCCACTTCAACACCTGCCCTTTTGATGGCTTTAGAGATTTTAGATTGTCGGCCGCGGGTGGGTTTATGGTTTATGGTTTATGGGGGGGGGTGGTCGGTATCCAAACCAAAGGCCGTCGAAGGGGCAGCAGGGAGAGAACGAAGGAAGTAACGATTTGGCCCGCTAGAATATTGGCTGCCTCGCTGAAATGAGACAGACCGCTCAACAGAGGTATGGGGGATGGAGGTTGGGAGGGAAGGAGGGGCCAAAGGAAAAGGACAAACTAGGGAGCACAGATTACTAAACTCAGAAAACGACCCAGATATACACATAGAAGAAGAAAAATTGACAGAACCCAAAACATCATGAGATAACTGAGTGGAAGAGGAAGGGGGAGTACCCGCAAAGGCCGAATCCCTTGTATGAGTGTTGGTTGGAGGAGCCTTCGAGACCATGGAGTCCTGATGAGAGACACGCTGCTGTGGCTCTTGCTGAATAGGCATAGAAGACACATGAGTGTCCGCCGGAGGAGGGAAATCCGACTCCGAAGTTTGAGTATAAGTTGAAACCAGCGATTTGGGAGGATTTTGGCTCAGCCCAGTCAATCTGGGACAATCTTTGTAAAGGTGCCCCACCTCATGACATTTCTGGCAGAAAAAGGGAATACCTTCGTAGTCTAGGATTTGCCAACAAGTAGTGTCACCCATCTGGAGCAGATATCTCTCCACCAGGCCCTCTCTAGTGTCTAGAT
Organism: Pinus taeda; assembly: GCA_000404065.3. Lineage (NCBI taxonomy): Eukaryota > Viridiplantae > Streptophyta > Pinopsida > Pinales > Pinaceae > Pinus > Pinus taeda. The sequence goes on along the minus strand of APFE030040647.1, from coordinate 491,478 downwards.
ACACTAGAATGCGAGCCATAACCAAACAGCCCATGTCTTGATAAGTCCTGTCATGGTCCAAATAAACTCCTAAGTCATCTCCAATCACCTTGAAGATCTCATCAACCCAAAACTGCAACGGGAGGGCAGGTAGGCGGACCCAAATCGGATCAGCGCCAAGATTCTCCTTTTCCGGGTCGAACATCGGCAACCATCTTTTTAGTAGCACAAGGGTCATATCGTTGTGCCAGTATCGAGTCAGAACCTAATCTACCTGATAAGGGTGGGAAAAGATCAAGGCAAAGCAACCACGGGATAGAGAAAGTATGCCAGGGAGCTGCATCAGAAGGTTGCCCCAAACCTCAGCGGTCCACTTCCGCAATCTCATAGGCATGTAATTCCTACCCCGAACCCTGCCAACGAGCACAATGCTCTCTGTTAGGGCAGCTTGGGCCATTGTGATGCCCTCCCCAAAAACCAAGCGCCTGCCCCTTTCTCTGGTTTTCAAGTTCCTAGTTTTTTTTGCTCGCCGGGGCGAAGTATGGGCAACCTGTTCGCCTCCGCTTGGCCGTTGTCTTCTGAGTCTGAGGATTTGATATCCTCCATGCCTTGTTCTAGCTCAACAATGCCATTGAAGAAACTTGAGGGTGGGGCAGAGCCCACTGGTTGGAAGGTCGGGTAAAAGGGGACAGAGCCTAGTATCCCCAACTGTTATGGTGTCAATCCTTGAGAAAGAGGCCGCAAGCCACAAACCCCTTCCGTCAAGGAACCAACACCACCTTGTAGGTTTGCGCTCGCCGGATACGCCTGAGAGCAAACTCGGAGTTCTGAAGGGGAAGGAATGGAGGGAAAAGGGGGCTCTGAGCCCTCTCCCGGGCTAAAAGTACCTTCCGTCACAACCGTTAGTGGTTGCGGGTTGTCCAAGTCCTGTATGGTAATGTCCATGTCGTTCATTAGCATAGTAACCTCTTCCACCCTTGTGATTGGTAAATTGGCAGCCACCGGCTTAGTCATAGCAGGAACAGGACGGGTGAAGTTGACCCAGATGTCTTATGCGGTCAGAGAATCAGTTGAATAATCTAATAGTTGCTCATCCATCCAAATGCCAGCTCCCAAGGTTACACCAGACATTGTTCCAAGAAAAAATGAAAAATGAGGACCCCTGTTGACCGAGGTGAGGAATGTTCCTCCCGAGAAATACCATTAGTAACACGGCTCGTTAAAACCTTCTGCCAAAAGACAGACCCGCAGAGACCGTAACCTCTTGGCTAAATCCTCGTGACAACATCAATAGCCCGTAACCTCCGGGTCCAAAAACTGTTTCGCCCGCTGTTGCAAATGAACCAACTAGGATGATGCCCTTCTTGAAACTGCAAAATTATTGAAAAAACAAAGGATGGAAAACCTGCAGGGATCGTAACCTCCCGGCTTAACCCTCTTGACAACAACAAAAAAACGCTTCCCCCGCCATTGCAAAACAAAACCACAAGGAAGAAACCCTTCTTGAAACTGCGAAGTTAATGAATAAACTAAGGAGGGTTTGCTGGTCCCCGCACTGAGAATCGTCGGCCACTTCCTTGGGAAGATAAGACAAAAATAGAAGCTCACCACCAAGTTCCTCAAGTTTAGATAGACCATCAACGGGCAGCAAGAAGCCTTAAGGCCGGTAACCATAGCTTACATAGCAACCAAGTCGTAGTAACCCAGTCCTGCCTTCAAATCCTGCAGAGCTCCAACATCGCGCCATCGAAAGTTCTTATCAGCGTTCAGGTACATAAGTTGCTTGGTTAATCATTGGATCTTCACTTGAAATCTTTGTCTTTTGAACTGAAACATCTGAATATGTTTTTACTTCCACTAGTTTTTCATCTTTTTTTCTGTTGTGATATTGACTGGATCGGTATTTGTTCCTTTTTCTTCAACTTGGACTGTTACGTTTGAAGACTTAAATTCTTCTTTCGTGATAAGTTCTTCTAGTTTGTTTTTTAATGATTTCTTATCATTTTAAGTTTCTTAATTTGAGTTAGTAGACTTTGATTATGATTTTTGAGTCGTAAGAGTTCTTTCTATCTGATTCATCAAGTTTATTTTCAATGTTTTGATGTTCAACCTTTGATTTGTTTTAATAACCTTTGATGAAGGTTTTTTAAGCACAAATTTTCTACTTCCTTCTCGGATAGATTCTCATTGAATTTTCTCTCGAGACATTCCTCTTCTTGTTCTAATTTTTGCTTTGTAGCTTTGGCCTTCTTGACCTTTGCAAGTAATTTTTGACGATGGTCCCTTAGACGCCAAATTTCTCTGTTACTTTTTGTTGATTCTTTGTAAAACTGATCTTCGAGATCTTTATATTTTGCGAGTTCTTCCTTTAATATTTTAATTTGTGTCTGTGTATTATCCTGGTATTCTTCCAGAGTAAACAATTTCTGACATGTTGGACAAAATGCGTTGCGATTTTTAAAAATCAACGAATACTCAAATGTTGTTCTACAAAATGGATATTTGGTCCAAAACGTGGAATTTTCTATGGAATCCATTGTTCCTTCATTCATTTTCGAATTAGACTCCATTTTTGCTTGTCGATAATTTTACGTCAAACAATATTTTAACGTCAATGATAACTGACCCTTTTAATATATGTTTGTACTTCAAAACATCTTTTTCTTCTGCTTTATATAAGTTTCTTAAATACTAGTTAAAATATTCCTTTTTAACCCCTTTTACTTTTCAAAGGTATTTGACTATTTTTGTATTCCTGTTATTATATATATATATATATATATACACACACACACTTTCTATATTTAATTTTTAAATTTTTTTTTATAACTTTTTATTCTTTATGTATATATAAAATAAAATTTTCCTCTATTTTTTGTTTTTGAATTTTTTCTTTTAATTTAATTACTAAAGGCTTGTTCTTTTTTTTTAATCTTTTTTGAATGGCCAAAGGTCTGATGGAAAAATGGAGAAGCTCCAAACTCTGGGTAGCGAAATGCTTTAATTGTGATGACAACAAGTTGATGAAGGGTTGATGGCCAAGGGCCGGATCAAACTAGCTTCGTGTAGCGGTTGAGTGGCCAGAGGATCAAACAACTTTGATACCAATGTATCAAACAAAGTTCATATATGCAATAATATTCAAAACACTTGGTACACAAAGACATCCATTGAGCATAAGAATGTATATTGAAAAATGGATATAAGAATTGATATGAGATATGGTGATTACATATGAGGGCCTACTTATATACCTAGGCAGGTGCCCCTTCATGAATGGTCATGTCCTTAGAGACATCCTTCTTCATAACTAATTATTGCATAATTAATTATTATTATGATTGTTATTATTTATTTTATTTTTATGTAAATTATATTTATAGCATTGTGACATCTTTTGAGGGTCGATTCACAGCTATGAAGGCTTTGGTAGCTGTGGGGGTGCATTGGCTACTCGAAAGGGTTCTTGGATAATGTAGATGAGTGGCTCATGGTGAGTTGTCAATCCAATGAGACTCTTGATGAGATGGACTTCCCTTGAAGCCTCTAGTTAAAAATAAGTGAGTTGGTATGAGGATTACTTTCATTATGTATTGATGTGACTTGATTGTATGGGGGTTTAATCACCCAAATTTTGGCTTGTAGAGGCATCTTCCATGCTTCATGGAGTGCCTTGACCCAAGATATTACCATGGGCTTTCTTTTGAGGCATTACGTGGAGTTATTGGTGCATCATTAGAGGCCTTTATTGAGTTGTTTTGAAGGAGATTGCCCCCTTATTGGACACAATTTTTCTGATTGGGGGTTTTGTGGCCCATTCTTTGACTTAAAAAATCACTTCATGATTCATGGAACTCCCTTGACCAAAGACATAACTATGGGCCCTCTTTTGGGCCATCATTTGTAGGTTTTGGACTGTTATTTTGCATATTCTATGGGGCTGTTCTCATAGTACCGTCCTCTTTGAGGATTGCTTCACTAGCTTTTACTGAGGTTGTTGCACAAGATAAGGAAGGACGTTGAAGACTTGACTTGAAGACACCATTGAACCACCATCTTCAATGGTGGATCGTTGACCACTTGCACCATTCAAGGAGCCTTTGGAGGCTAGTCATTGGCAGATTGGACCATTTGTTCTCTTCTTTGGAGAATCGACCCCTCTCTTTGAGGGTTTCACTCATGATTCATTGCACATGTGGCTTGATGACTTTATCTTAATGGTGTGTTAGTTTACTTGATTTTAGGAGTTAATTTGATTTAGTTTGCTTAAGCTAGATCTAAGGAATTAAATCAAATAAGAATATTTTATTGTAAAGAAAGTTAGATCTCACTCTATAACTAGAGGAGAGCTTCCTCATTTGTACTCATGGTTGGATTATGAAAGCACTCCTCTCCTTGGAGCTTAATGGAAATATATTTATTGGAGCAATTTTGGTGTTAAGGGCTTATCTATGTAGTGATTGTTTTTGACTTAGAAGAAGTTGTTCTTTCTTGGTTATTTCTTCTACATCATTAAAAGCATTATTGTAATTACTCAAGACTACCACAAAGCTACTAAGGTCGATCCATTTGGAGGGAAATTTTGCCACTTAGAGGGAGGATGTCGAGAGGCCATTCTCACATGCTCTCTTTTGTTGGTTTGGGGTAAGGTTTAATCCTCCTTGCTAGGCCATACTCTAAAGTTCCTTATTAAGGGTTTTGATTCTATTTCATGCCATAGTTGATCTTGTGTTTGAAGGCTTTCCCCTTGAAGGGATTCCCTCTAGTGGGGCCATGATTTCATGATATTTCTTCATTAGTTGAGGGTTCAATTTGGCTATCAGGTTCTAACCTTTTTCCCTAATCCACATGCATTGGGTAATCGACCTGAGATGGTTTTCTTCTTGATCTCATCTTGCCACTTGATTCCTCTTGACTCCATAGCCTTGGTGGGATATTGGCACCAATCTGTTAAAAATATTTGCGAGAAAAGGGTTCCTTGATTTGTGCCTTAATCATAGGAACTAGAATGAATTCCTTCTTGTGCATGACTCGAGTTCCTAAAAATTAGGAGATTCCCTATAAATTAGGACAAGTTCCTATAATTTAGGAATTAGTCCCTAAAAATTAGGACGCGCTAGGATGCAGTTAACTGAAGTGTTGAAATTGAAAGTCGAGCTATTGATTTTCTAGTGTGAGTTTATTGAGGAAAAACACAAGTGATTGAGTTTCAAGTGTTTGACTTGGAATAGGGTGAGTTGCATGAACAATTAACTCATGCTAACTCAATCAATCACAAAATCATTTCTTAATTAGAAAACTCACTAATTTTAACCATATGAATTGCCTTTAAAAGGAGGAATGAAGGCACAAGTTTAATCATTGTTTTAGTGAGCATGAGTTGGTGAGACCAAGCAATAGGAAGCACGAGTTTGTGCATGGAGCTTGTGAGAGGAAGAGTGTGCAAGAGAAGCTTATGCACAGGTTCGTAGAGGTCAGCAGAGATCAACAGTATTGCAAAGGTTTCAAGCTTAGATCAAGTAGGACAGACAAGTGTGTATTTCAGATTGAAACACTTGTATTTTGTAAGAGATCAATTGCTCAATTTCTCTATCAATAAAATTCTCAAACAAGCAAAGGGTTTTCCCAATTGGTTACCCTATAAAAATTCTGTCTCATGAATTGTGAATTGTATTTATTTCTATTCCTATTCCACTGCATATAGTAGAGAAATTTTGTGTTCATGTGAGAAGAAATTTTATTTCAGATTGTTCATATTAGCAGATCAGAATTTCGTGGATTTTTTACACAATCTTCACATCCTTCCACTACCTTTTTCTTTTTTCAAAAACCTATAAAAAATCTCGCAATTTTTTTTTGTTAATTGAGGCAACTTTTGACATCACCTTGTGCTCTTTTTACTAAACCTTAGTGATCCAAGTAGGGAAGTCCCCCTTGAGTCAGAGGAGAGCTGACCTAAAGTGAGGGGATAGGATGTTAAGGTGACAATTGATGACCTTCCTAAAAAGTTCTTGTTAGATTGTGCATTGGGTAATGGGGCTTTTATCACGTAGGTACAATTTGGGTGGGGATAGGATAAATTATGAAATCTTGTTTTAACCACCCCTCCTAGGCAAGACCCCATTGACCATTCCTTCATTTAAAAATTTATCCAATTACAAGACCATTAAGCCTATGCAATAATTTAAGGCTGCTTATGTAATTTTTCCTTTTTTGTTTAATATTTGTAATCCATAAGCATATGCTATTTGTAATAGTATAATCTTTATACTATTTTGACATCCTTTTTACATCATTGTTAAAAATATTTGGTACATCTCAACCTTTTATGACAACATAAGTACATGCAAGTGGTTTAGTGGAACATATGGATTATCACATGGGTTCACATGTGAGCTTTGATGTGGAACAAATTTGTGGTTGGGTTGAAATCCATTATGTGATTGGATGCTTTTCGTATGTGATTGGATGTTTAGGGGGATGGTGATGGATCTGTTGAAAATTGGGTTGCTACGGTCAAAATTTCATCACCAAATCAATAATGGAAGGTCACATTTTTGACCCTTGACCAAGTCAACCTAAAGAAGACAAGTCCGCCTCAAGAAGGAAATTGACCCTCCTAGACCTCATATAAATAACCAATCGATGGAGCTCATTTTGGCATCACATCACATAACACATTCATCTTTGAAATTATAGGTTGAGTTCACATGTGCGAAGGGGCAGGAGGACATTTTTTTGTTTGACTGAAGTTGACTTTATGATTTGTTTTGGGACTGCATTGACCAACGCTAACTCTCCTTGGCTTGGGTTGTTCATCTTCTCTTCGACTGAGATTTTCTTTGTAGTTGGAGGCCGAAAATTGCAGAATGATTTGACTTTGTTTGACCTCTGAATTTCTGGGACGTTGACTGAGGTCGACCACAGGTTTTGTCTAGGGTTTGACCACATGCAACTTGACTAAAGTTTTGGATCTATTTTGACCAAGTTTGACTACAGAAGAAAAGTTGAATTCATTGCTAGGTTGATTGAACTTCTTTGGGAAGTTTGACTGGAATATGTTGACTGTTCACTGCGATTAACTGTACCTCCATAGGCCAAAAAATTGCAGACTGATATTTTGGACCAAATTTGACTCTCTTTCATCATTGATTGTTTGTGGATTGGTTGACTTGGAAATTCAAAGGCTTAACTTTGACTGGTTTATGGATGTACTATTGGACTGATGTATCTCATGCTGAACATTGATTGACTAATAGAAGAAGAAGAATTGATTAAGGGTTTTCCCCCTTGTGGGGTTTTTCCTTGGTCTTTGACCAAATCTCTGGGTCTCATTGTGCTTAGCTATCTTCTATTGTGCATTTACTGTTTATTGTTCTATCTATAATTTGCTTATCTGTTACTGGGGTGAATGAAAGTGAAAAATTCTGTTACCGTGGTGAATGAAAGTGAAAAATTTATTTAAGTGATTATATCAACATAGAGCACTGTGAAAAATTAATAGGATCTACTATATTGTTGGAATATATGTGCATTATTAATTCTATGCTACACTATAAAGGAATAGCTGCACGAGGATGAAACAACTATTTGATTCAAATTGCTTCTTTAACAACTACTTATTCAAGTCCTTGACATTTTATTTGAAGAAGGGCTATAATTCTCAAACACTAGATTCCTCTGATTAGCATGCATATACAATACATCCTTAAATTTCTTAAACATTTGAAGATGAATGATGGATTATTTCTTTTGGATCTAACTATTATTTTCTCTTTGAAACACTTGGTTTTTTGCATGATGCATTATCATGTGTTATAGGGATATATGAAGACATTAGGGTGGCGGTTACCAATTATCTTGCACTTCTTGAGGGTCATTTTGAGAAGATAACAAGTCAAAATTTGTCTACATTCTTTAGTTCCATGTTCTATAGACATTTGTGGTACTTCCACCTTTGAGTCCTAACTATTGCTTCATTTAGTTATAGAGCATTTGTGATTAGGATCTTGGTAGATCAATGATCCTCGAATCCTTAGCCTATATGGTGGTGTGCGGCAAGAGATTGGGGCTCGTAGGGATAAGGGTGTCGCATTCTATTATAGGGACAATTCTAGATGCATGGTATATACATGACAAGTAGCTATGTGCAATACTAGTTGCAAAAGTTTATTAGCTTTTGGGTTACTTTGGAAGAGTTTACACTATACTTGGGGGTGCTTCATGAGATTTGGTGTACATGGTGTATGTTCAGCCCTTGGATGGTCCATGATGGCTTTGCACAAGTGAAATGGGCCATGATGGACTTACTCAATCACTGCTTGACCTTAGTTGGGTTCTTGCTTGGCATTATTTCTAGGTATTGGAGATCTCTTGACAATTTGATTGATGTCCTTCATGATGGCCACATGGGGGTGGTTGCTTGCTTGGAGGATGCCCTACTTGGAGGAGGACATTAGGCCTTATACTGTAGATTTTGCTGTAGATTCAACAACTTATGTGATATGCTAAAACACAAGACAAGAATCTATTCTACTCTTCAGCGGAAACCAAAATTGATCGATGAAAACAATAAGCAGAAAAGGAAGAATTTCAATCACACATAACAAAATATTTTTCTGGGGAAAGCAACTGCTCAAGACCCCGACTATCTATATTGCATTAACCATAAAATTTGAGAAGAAAATACAATTCTTGTTCAACCTGAACAATTCCTGCACAAGTACAATCTATCTCTTTGCTTCACAAACCAACTCAAGCCAACACTTAGCCAATTCTGCTGCCTGCCAAGCCCCTACTTCCTTGCGCAATTCCTGAGAGAATTAGCTCATATTTAATTGGGAAATCCACTCTCCATAACTGTGCAATCCATCCATAGGCCCTCCACTGATTGCATGCACCATCTGTACAACTCGGAAAATTATTGGACCGATAGTACATTGTCCCTGAACTCGAATCTCAACTGGGTCTTCTTCTGTACTGACATGCATGAGTTATTTATGAGTGAATCTGCAGTTAATGGGTGTGGTACTGAGGATGCACTGGTGCACTTCCCCACTACTAGACTCTTGCTAGTTCCTCCAACAGTTAGAACTAGTTTAACTGACTATAACTCAGTTAGACTGAGTTATATAATTACAGCTCAAAGGAACTCAACATAGGCCCCTAAAATTTAGGGATCACTCTACATGACTCTAGATAGACTTCCGATTCAAATTTCTTAAGTCAATTAAGTGAATTTAACTTAATTAATTATTACAAATTAAATTAGAATTTCTAGATGCTATTTTTAACATTTCTTGTTGCAAATTTCAACATAGACAACATAGGGTAGCTTGGATTCTTGTATGGAGGCTTTTAGTTGGCTTCAGGGATGCTTGGGTCATGACAATGTTTACGTAGGGGAGTGGAACCAATGGAATACATGGCTTAGGAGGATTGGTGGAGCCTTTGGAGGCTTGTAGGATATTGGACTCATCTTGTCAAGCACCCTTGCATCTGAAACCTTGCTGTGATCTCATCTCTTTTTGTAAATTTTTAATTTCTTTTTGGAGCATGGGGGCATCCTCAGATAAATTTTATTGTGTTTTCATTTTAGAAACCAATTGCTTTGGGGTTTGTTACTTCTTGCATGAAGTTGTTTGTTTTCGTTCTCAAGAAATTTCACCCTTTGAAGCAAATTATGAACCTAGGAAGTCCAATATGAAAAGTCCTATTACATGGCAATGGCAATGGTCTATAAACTAATGATGGGGGTTGTTGTATTTCCTACCCAACCTAGGTCAAAACCAAAGATATTTCTGCACTCATTTTAGCGGTTGGGTATGTTACCAACCACTCGTGGGTAGTATCCATAGGAGAAAATTTCTCCTAGATGGTCCTCAGTCGGCAGCGAGCAGCACCTTGCAACCACCAGATAGCTCGATGTGCCACTATCTCTACCACTTGAGCCAACCATGTGGTCCCTCGCCTATCTGTTATGATCGTATGTTTGAAAGTGGGCCTTCCAACCCCGAAGGAATGACTTTTCATTGTGTAGTTGGGTGCTTTTATTTACTTATGATGGACACTTTTGGGCATGGATTAGTGGGGTGATTTGGTGAAAAGGTTGGGTTTGGTTTGTACTCATGTCTTTTTTGTCCAATTTAATGGTTAACCTTGTATCCTAGTCCTGTGGGAAATCCTTTATTGGCTACTAGAATTAGGGGTGGCACTACATGGGAAATCCCGATTTTGGTTTCATGGTCTCGCTTCCCGACACCATATACATCACTCCCCTCTGCTCATTATAACCCCATTCACCATATTTCCCATTTGGGTCCACATTTGTCCATTGGGTCCACAAGGAGTTAGCCTCCCCTTCCCCTTGTCCACACTTTGGGTCAAGCCTGGAATAATGACCTGAAGGTTGATGCAGGTAACATAAAAGAAAAATCATAATTTGTCAACTCTCGACAGGAAATGTACCATAAAATGCAAATGATGGCCGAGACATACAAATTTAGCATGTGGGCAAAAGCTAAACATGAGCTCTACCCATTTCATCACGGCCATCACACTGGTTCCTAGGGCCCCTCACATTGGTCCCTTACATCATTGAGGAACCCATGATTGTCCCAACCCCTTGTGGGCGATGAACTGCCCCGAGCAATTACAAAAGAAGAATCTATGAAAGGAAAAATGCATATGAAGAAGGGTGGAAAAACAAAAGGCCGGGGTGACTCATGTACCACAATTGCTCCCTCCTACATTCATATACCTAAGTGTGGGCTTCCCTTATTATAGCTACCCTTGTACTATGGTTACTTTCCCCTGATACCCCACTCCATTCCATCATTAGATCACATGCCACCTTCCATTTGATGGATGCACGACAGACATGTTATTTCCATAAAGGATGAAACCACCTAATAGGGTGCTTGGTTAATCTTCCTTTTGAACTTGGACACTTGTATGTTCTAAAGTCCACTATGGAAGGGCATGCCACTATGAAGTGTCCACTTGGTTCCATGATTTGTAAGCTCTTTTACTCAATTGCACTAATGATTGGTTGTACTGGAAGGTGAAGGGACGCATTGGATCTTATACAAGATTGTAGGTGGGTCTTCATTTGGGGTTTGGTCTTCCTATATGGGGTCCAAGCCCTCCATAGAGTCATATTGGCATTTGTAGGGTGAGCGTTGAGAGCTATGAGTCTCCACCATAACACAACGCAGATTGCCACTCCATGGGATCCTTCAACTTCACTCATGACCTGCTCGTGTTCCACCTATTGGACAATGATGATGCACTTGGACCACCTCGCCCAACTGACTCCACTCCTGCATCACACACTTGGCTGTTGATCTAGGGCCTAGATGAACATGTGTCTCGTCATGGGAGACAATGGGAGGGCTTGCATCTTTCTTCTAACCCTTACAAATGGGATATAGGCTTGTTCGATGATCGATCCATTTGGAGACCCATGAGGATATTTTGTGCCCCCATAGTCACTTGGGGACAGCACAAGTTGTTTGCTTGGATATCAAGGGGCCCTTGATCACTATGTTTGGAGCTCTTTCATTCACCTTAGCACACATTGGATTCCACTAGGCCTTTTTAATGGGCCTTCGACCTATTTTGTATATCATTTTTCCCTCTTGAGAGGCTTATTGTTGTGTTACGGAGCTATCTTGGTGGGCTTGTGACCAAGTCGTGTTATTTTTGCACATTATTTTATTAGTTGGAGCATTATTAGGGCCTAATTAGGCAAATCCAACCCCCTAGGGAGGATATATATTGATGTGATGATCATTTCATTTGACCATCACTTGGATTTGGATCATTGTTTCTTTTGGGATTTTTGCTAAGCCTTTTCATGGACGAATTGGTTTCCTAAATGCATTTCAATGTTTGGAAGAGCTTAATTGTTGTCTTGGAGCTTCAATTTTCTTGCACTTTTATGATTGGAATAATTTCGCTACACTTGTGAGTACTCTTTTTCATGTTTTATCTCGAACTTTGTCTCATGTAATGGTCTATGAAATATATTTATTCATGAAGCTGGTGTAGCTGCCCTAATGGTAATCGATGTTGCTAATATTGTCTTTGTGAGAGATTTTTCATATGGTTATTGTGAAGTATGGTGAATTATTGTCCTAGGGGCACATGATTGTTCATGATTTTCCTTGTTAAGTCATCAATTGCCGCATAAAGAAGTATAAATTTCCGTAAGTGACCTAGTTGTTGCTAAGCCCATATGAAGTTGGTGGGGAACTTCTTGGTTGGGAATAAGCATCTCTAAACATTGATTTCATTAGACTCCATTCTCCCAATTAGTGTTGATAATATCGACGATATTTTGCGAAATATTGTGAATATTGCGATATTTTTAGGTTAACGATATTTTGTCAGGTAAATATTGCGATATTTTCAGATTTGAAAATATCACGATATTTTGAAAATCTCGTCCAAATATCGCGATATTTTGAAAATATTGGCTAAATATTGCCATATTTTGAAAATATCGGCTAAATATCATTATTGCTTTTTATGTTTAAAAAATTGAAAAATTTGATTTTTTATGTTTGCCGATATTTTCGCCGATATTGCCGATAAGATGTTTTCAGAGCCCTCACTGGTATTTTGTCGATACAGAGATTTTCAACATTGCTCCCAGTAGGCTAGACACTGGTCTAGTCCCAAGTGAACTCTTTTTCACCTCTTCTTCTTTTCCAAGGCCTAATCCTAGCAGGCTTCACGAAATTGTTTCTAGCCATAAAAAAATCCTTGAAAATCGATCAAGAACTGCGCTGGGGTCTTCTAGAGAGGTCCTCCAAATTTGAGGCCAATTTGACGGTGGAATCTTAAGATATTGCAAGCCCTAGCTCAAAAATTGTTTTTCTCCCTAGGTTTACTTGGGTTAGTGCCTTCATTAAGATCATTGCATTCAAATTTCAAGAGAAATCTAATTCTTTTGATCCTCTTCTCCTCCTTAACTTGGTCAAGTCCATTAGTTTGTCGTTCAACCCAAAAACCCTTGACCCTGTCCGAGTCCACAAGGGCTTCTTTGTGGTCCTACAACCTTGTAACTCCAATTTCACAAGGATTTCTTGGAAACCCTATTACTCTAGGATTGTTTGGTCTAGGGCACCTCCTATCAAGAAATACCTCTCAACCCCAGATCTAGGTGTTCTCTTAGTCCTTAGAGAGCAATACATCTTGCTTCTAAAGCACGTAAGCTTGTCATATGAGCCTCTCTTATGAAAATGCTTTGGAATCACTTTACATCCTATCATTGATCTATCTTTCCCAGTGAATCTTCTCATACGAGGACTCCTCCCATCAATGAAAGTGTGTAAAGAGCAGGGAGGTTTAGCTGAGGTGACAGTGGGCTATTGCTCGATTATTGCCACTTGATCTAGTAGTTGCTCTATAGGATCCCCTCTTAGGACCCTTGCTAGTTTGAGCGCTAATATTTTTGGTGCCGTTGCTGGGGACACGAGACGTGTCTGGTTCCTATACGATATCATTGACATATCATTCTTGGCAACTCCATTGGAAGAACTAAGCCCTAGTTCTTCATTGAGATTTAAAAATTACTGCTTGTAGGGTGAGGTAAGTATTTATAAAGGCACTTAGATTCACCTTGGAAACTCTATTTACGAAAAATGGCTGATTGTGAAAAGGAGAGTATCTATGAGATTAGCCTCGAAGATATCCAAAGCTTGTGGGAAAGATTGGATTTGAGGACTGAGCTTTGTGACCATCTAATAGAGCATGAGAATGAGGACTTCATACTGAATTTTTATAACAAGAGCAAGTTAAACCGCCATAGCATACGACAAGAGTATGATGAAAGCCCTACAAAATATCTCTTCTATGAGCTTGCCTACTATATTGGTGCATTCAATTCCTTATGTCACAAGATCAATGAAAAATATGGCTCATTACCCAATGAGGATTTGAATGACCAAGATGGCCAAGATAGTAAGGAGGATGTGGAGGAGTTGTTGATCACAAATTTGGAAACTCACAATAGTGACCCTTAGAACATCTCCTCTAGGGATGAAGATGGGGAGTTTGATTGTGAACATCTCCAGGGGTTGCGAGAAAGGATGATGGAATTCGATGAGTCTTGCAAGCAACTTATGGCAGTATGTCACACCGAGGATATTTTCTCCCGCTTATACGAAGCATCAGAGAGGCTCTATAACATGAGATCTGATTATGATAACAACCCTACAAATGACCTTCTTCTGGAAGCGTACTAGCATAATCATGTAGTAAATACTTTGAGTGATATTCTTAAGAAAAAGAAAGAGGAAGAGTCCTCCCTGCCTAATAAGTAAGAGAGAGATTTGCAACTTAGTCAACATCCAATACATAGTGAACAAGGAGATGATTTTCAGGAAGAGTGTGATCATCAAATGGATGGGGAATCTATAGGTGATTTTTGGGCTATTGATTAGGGAATTGGGTATGATCACAAAAATGAAAACCCCATGACCTCTCAAAGGAACGAGCCCAAGGAAGAAGAAAATGCTCCACCCCTTCTGATTAACAATATTGGTCCATGTGAAGCCCTTCCTAATGATTGGAAAGGTCTTTTCTTTATGTTCCAAGATGACGATAATTTGGTCAAAGAAGAGCTTTCCACCACTGAGGATAATTCCAATAGCCTTTGTGGGAAAGGGATTGAGAAATATGCTTCCTTTAGCCATGCCACTGATAAAGGGTTTTTCTTCATGTTTGAGCAGTCCTCCCATTGTTGTGTTCCTGGCCCTGAAATGGATGTTTGTGATGAGGTTTATTCCCCTAGTTTTGATGAGGACCCACATTCCCTTGTGGAAAACGGAGAATCATGGTTTTTCCCTAGGTAAATTGATGGTTCCCCCTCTTGTCTTCCCAACCACCAAGATAATATCATCCTAAATGTGTCTGGGTCATTCACTCCTCCTTAACCTGAGGATGATAGGCCTGAGATGGTTCTTCATCAAAGGTTCATGTACTTGATCATCGACATTTCCATCTTTTGGTTAGAAGAACAAGTTCAATCCTCCTACTTGGTGTCCTTCCCTTCTTTCGAGGCTTCATTCTATGACGTATGGGTCTCTTATTTTCCAACCTCTCGCCTTCATAATCCCTCATATCATTCCCATTTGTGTTTTTGGATCCGTTGCGTGAATAATCATAAAAGTATGTGTTCTCATTCTGATCAATTAACATGCTGGTTGCATTGGATCTAATATGCATATTAGAGTAGGACACATTGCATATTGATTTTGCCCATTAGAACTAAGGTAATATGATATTATCATGCTTGACTAACTGCATTTAGATTAAATTGCATTAAAAGTAGAAGTTTTATATTTTGTTGATTTTGATTTTAAGACACCACAAAACATGTTGCCCCATGTGCTTGATCTTTGATATGTGCAAGTAATAGGTCTGTGGTCCCAAGAGATTGTTGGTGTTCTCATGACCTCCCCATTCGAGTACGTTCGTTCACTCTTTTGAGAGATCATGTCCCAGTTGGAGCCAAATGTTACCCACCACCTGTGGGTAGTATCAATAGGAGAAAAAATTTCTCCTAGATGGTCCTCAGCCGACAGCCAATGACCCCTTACAGCCACCAGATAGCTCGATGTGCCACTATCTCCGCCACTTGAGCCAGCCTTGTGGTCCCTCACCCATTTGTTATGATTGTATGTTTGAAGGTGGGCCTTCCAACCCAGAAGGTATGGCTTTTCATTGTGTAGTTGGACACTTTTGGGCATGGATTAGTGGGGGGATTCGATGGAAAGAGTGGGTTTGGTTTTTACTATTGTGTCCTCTGTCCAATTTGATGGTTAACCTTGTATCATAGTCTTGTGAGATCTTCTTTATTGGCTACTATCTTTAAGGGTGGCACTACATGGGAAACCCCGATTTTGGTTGCATGGTCCCGCTTCCCGACATCATATACATCGCTCCCCTCTGCTCATTATAACCCCATTCACCATATTTCCCATTCGGGTCCATAGTTGTCCATTGGCAAGGAGTTAGCCTCCCCTTCCTCTTGTCCACACTTTGGGTCAAGCCTGGAATGATGTCTTGGAGGTTGATGCAACTACAAGAAAATAAAAAGCATAATTTGGCCTCTCTCAAAGAAATGTACCATAAAATGCAAAATATGGTCAGGACATACAAATTTAGCACGTGGGCAAAAGCCAAACATGAACTCTACCTCTTTCATCATGGCCATCACCCTGGTTCCTAGGATTCCTCACATTGGCCCCTTACGTCATTGAGGAACCCATGATTGTCCTAACCCCCGATGGGCAATGAACTGCCCCACTTTAAAGGGGTGTTTACTGCTATACCCTACACATCATGCTCTCATCCCTTGGATCCCCGAGTAGTTACAAAAGAAAAATCTACAAAAGGAAAAAGTCATATGAAGAAGGGTGGAAAAACAAAGGTCGGGGTGACTCATGTACCATGATTTCTCCCTCCTACATTCATATACCCAAGTGTGGGCTCCCCTTATTATAACTACCATTGTACTATTGCATGTAACTTGGAGACTTCTCCTAATACCCCACTCCACTCCATTATATCACATGCCACTTGCCATTTGAATCTTGATGGATGTACTATGGACATGTCACCCCCTTAGAGGCTGAAACCACCTAATAAGGTTCGTGGTTAACCTTTCTTTTGAACTTGGAGACACTTGTAAGTTCTAAAGCCCACAATGGAAGGGCATGCCACTATGAAGTGTCCACTTGGTTCCATGATTTGTAAGCTCTTTTATTCAATTGCACTAATGATTGGTTGTACTAGAAGGTGAGGGGACACATTGGATCTTATACAAGATTGCAGGTGGGTCTTTATTTGGGGTTTGGTTTCCCTATACGGGGTCCAAACTCTCTAAAGGGTCATATTGGCATTTGTAAGGTGAGCGTTGAGAGCCACGAGTCTCCATCATATCAGAGAGTAGATTGCCACTCCATGGGATCCTTTAGCTCCACTCATGACCTGCTCATGTTCCATCTATTAGATGATGATGATGCACCTGGATCACCTTGCCCAACCGACTCCACTCTTGCACCACATACTTGGTAGCGGGCCCAGATGAAGATGTGTCTCGTCATGGGATACAATGGGAGGGCTTGCATCATTCTTCTAGCCCTTTCAAATGGGATACAAGCTTGTTTGATCCAATTGGAGACCCATGAGGATATTTTGTGCCCCCATAGCCACTTGGGGACACCACAAGTTGTTTGCTTGGATATCAAGGGGCCAACCCTTTGATCACTATGTTCAGAGCTCATTCATTCACCTTGGCACAAATTGGATTCCACTAGGCCTCTTCAATGGCCTTTGACCTATTTTGTATATCATTTTTCCCTCTTGAGAGGCTTATTGTTGTATTGTGGAGCTATCTTGGTAGGCTTGTCACCAAGTCATGTTATTTTTGCACATTATTTTATTAGTTGGGGCATTATTAGGCCTAATTAGGCAAATCGAACCCACTAGGGAGGATATATATTGATGTTATGATCATTTCATTTGATCATCACTTGGATTTGGATCATTGTTTCTTCTGAGATTTTCGCTAAGCGTTTTGATGGAAGAATTGGTTTCCTAAATGCATTTCAATGTTTGGAAGAGCTTAATTGTTGTCTTGGAGCTTCAATTTTCTTGCACTTTGATGATTGGAATAATTTCACTATACTTGCGAGTACTGTTTTTCATGTTTTATCTTGAACTTTGTCTCATGTAATGGTGTATGAATTATGAAATATTTTCGTTCATGAAGCTGGAGTAGTTGCCCTAATGCTAATGTGAAGTTGCTAATCTTGTCTTTGTGAGGGATTTTTCATATGATTATTGTGAAGTATGGTGAATCATTGTCCTAGGGGCACATGATTGTTCATGATTTGCCTTGGTAAGTCATCAATTGCAGCATAAAGAAGTATGATTTTTTCCCCAAGAGACCTAGTTTTTGCTAAGGCGATATGAAGTTGGTGGGGAACTCCTTGGTTGGGAATAAGCATCTCTAAACATTGATCTCATTAGACTCCATTCTCCCAATAGGCTAGGCATTGGTTTAGTCCCAAGTGGTCATAAAAGAAAACTCTTTTTCACCTCTTCTTCTTTTCCAAGGCCTAACCCTAGTAGGCTTCCTAGGTCATCACACAAAATTGTTTCTAGCCATCAAAAATCCTTGAAAATCGGTCAAGGACTGCGGTGGGGACTTCTTGAGATGTCCTCCAAATATGAGGCCAATCTGACCGTGGAATCTTAAGATATTGCAAGCCCTAGCTCAAAAACCGTTTTTCTCCCCAGGTTCCTAGGGGCACATGATTGTTCATGATTTGCCTTGGTAAGTCATCAATTGCAGCATAAAAAAGTATAAATTTCCCTAAGAGACCTAGTTACTGCTAAGGCGATACGAAGTTGGTGGGGGACTCCTTGGTTGGGAATAAGCATCTCTAAACATTGATCTCATTAGACTCCATTCTCCCAATAGGCTAGGCATTGGTTTAGTCCCAAGTGGTCATAAAAGAAATCTCTTTTTCACCTCTTCTTCTTTTCCAAGGCCTAACCGTAGTAGGCTTCCTAGGTCATCGCACAAAATTGTTTCTAGCCATCAAAAATCCTTGAAAATCGATCAAGGATTGCGTTCGGGATTTCTTGAGATGTCCTCCAAATTTGAGGCCAATTTGACTGTGGAATCTTAAGATATTGCAAGCCCTAGCTCAAAAACCTTTTTTCTCCCTAGGTTCCTTTGGTTAGTGCCTGCATTAGAATCATTGAATTTAGATTTCAAGACAAATCTAATTCCTTTGACCCTCTTCTCCTCCCTAACTTGGTCAACTCCATTAGTTTGTCATTCGACCTAAAAACCCTTGACCTTGTCCGGGTCCACTAGGGCTTCTTTGTGGTCCTGCAACCTTGTAACTCCAATTTCACAAGGATTGCTTGGAAGCCCTATTACTCTTGGATTCTTTGGTCTGGGGAATCTCCTATCAAGAAATACCTCTCAACGCCAAATCTAACTATCCTTTTAGCCCTTCTTAGAGAGCCATACATCTTGCTTCTAAAGCAAGTAAGCTTGTCATTTGAGCTTCTCTTATGAATAAGCTTTGGAATCACTTTACATCCTATCATTGATCTATCTTTCCTAGTGATTTTTCTCATACCGAGACTCCTCCCATCGGCGAAAGTCCATAAAGAGCAGGGAGCTTTAACTGATGCGACAATGGGCTATTGCTCCATTGTTGCCACTTGGTCTAGTAGTTTCTCTATAGGATCCCCTCATAGGACCCCTGCTAGTTTGAGCGATAACAGGATAAGCAATTATAGAACCCTCAATGACTGCGCTATAGAACCCTCAACTGTTGCACTACAAAACCCTCGATGACTGCATTATAGAACCCTCTATGACTGCACTCCATGAATCCAAGATCCATTGTACGACGACTCTAGGGTCCTTGATGACTTGCTCTCCTAGATAATCACTGCACTCTTTACTCATTTCGGCAGATGTCCACGATTGTCCAAAAATCATTGCACTTGTTGATGATTGCACTCGCTTCGACTCGGTTATTGATTACTTTTGGTGGCTATCGTCGGTTTTTCCAATCGGCTATTGATGGTTTCAAGAGAGTTCTAACATTCGAGCACGTTTAGTTGGAATCACCAATTAAGCTTGCTTACTTTGTGCGACTTGATGGTTACAACTTCGATTGTTTTTCCCTCAATATTTCCAACACACTGCTTACTTTTCTCAACGTGATGGCTACGAACCTCGTCTTACTTTCCTCAACTCGACAACTATGATGTTTGTACTGTAGGTTTTAACCCCGTACAGAAATTACCTGCATACGAATTCTAAATCACAGGAAAAATAAAAATGCGAGAGCATAACACATAAAACACATATACACAGAGATTCCCACTGGATCTCAAAACCGAGACTACCAGCTTGATTTTTCATTATATTCCTTTCAATGTTACAATACATATTTATACATTGCCTAACATCCAATACCTGGACCGAAAACCTTCGCACCAAAAACCATGGACGGAAAACCATAGGTGGTCGCCCAACCTAATATAGGTCCAAAAATTTCTCGGGACGCTGGCCGCGACCCCCGTAGAGGGGCTACCCGACCCCTCAAAACCCCCGGACGGGGGGGCTGCCGCTCCCCCTGTGAACCCCCCGCTGCGCAATCGGTGCAACGAAGGGGGGGCTCCGCCCCCCCTTAACCCCCCGGTTCACTACGTAGGTTAGTCGTGGAAAGAATATAACACAACCCAACATGTACTTGGTCGAGTCGACATCAATGGCCCTCACCCTGTTTACTCTACTTTCAACTTGACGTTTACTAGTCTTACCTTGCTTGACTTTGCGACCCTTTTGGAATTGTGCTATAGTTGGACAGTTGATGTGTCGAGACAACTTAGCAGTGAAAAGATCTCCAAAATTCTAGAAATGATTGGCTCCCTAGACAAAGATTAACCCCTTCAAAATAATTTCCACATGTGCCAAGTATTACATGCATATGTGGCTCATACAATGCTCCATATGTTGACAACTGTGCAATGTGCTAATGTGGACATCTTAGTGGTGATGTGGCATCCTCATCCTCGTCCATCGTGTTGACATGTATCCCAATGCACTAACACTGATCCCAGTAAAGGTAGCATGGATCCCAAGGTAAGCAGATATAGCTGAATTGAGATACATGGATCCCAATGTAGGTATATGGATATTGAGGCAAGTACACTAATTCCAATGCGTGGGCCCCACATAGAATGATGCATCAAGCTTCAAAACAAGTCATTAGGCAACAAACATCACCTAATATCCTCTAACACCAACTTAACATAGGTCAATTTTATAAATTGTCTAAGTTTACCATGGTGGGACACTTTCACCCTCGTTACATGTGTCAATTGTTAGGAAAAAAGTATTTCCTAGATAATTTGGTTAGATATATGTAAATCTGATGAATTATTGATGGAAGAGGGAAGGGAAACGTTATGTTTCAATTGTTAGAGTCATTATAAATGATTTTTAAGGTCTTTTGTTGGTCCAACTAGCCTTTTTGAGCTAGGAATCTTCATTTTTGTGCTTGTAATCCTTTGAAGAGGGAGCTTTCACTTAGATTTATCACCTCAGAA
This sequence comes from Pinus taeda, assembly GCA_000404065.3. Taxonomy (NCBI): domain Eukaryota; kingdom Viridiplantae; phylum Streptophyta; class Pinopsida; order Pinales; family Pinaceae; genus Pinus; species Pinus taeda. The sequence goes on along the minus strand of APFE030040647.1, from coordinate 470,340 downwards.
CCATTTTACTATCCCTTTTGCTTTTTCCTTTGATTTTTCTTAGTCTTTTTCCTCTAGATATGCATGTTTAGCATAGGACCTCAGGGCTGGGCCTTTTTAATGAGGTGGCTTCATTATTTCTCTCCATTCTTAATGTTACATTCTGTTCACCTCTAGCTTTTTTGGCTTTAATTTTTACTTTGGCTTGCAGTTTTCTTAAATTTCTTCACTTCGGCCTTGCTACATGACCTTTGATAAGTTTGTCAAATGTGGGGATCATATACTTATATGGACAAGATGGTAGTGAAAGGGAATAGATGGAAAATGTTTAGATATGGTTAATATGTTTATATGCTATTCAACTAGATCATCAGTGGTACAGTTAGTACTAAGTGATGACACATTTATTTAATGTATGACATGTTTTCCCTCATGGTACATGAGGCGAAATAGAAACTATTATATTTAAGAAGTGTTATAATGTTTGTCACTTTCAAGACAAGGTTAGAAACTATCACACCACTTCTAGATAAGAAACCATCACATGAAATCATAGCACATCAACTGAAATAATCATGTAGTAGCATCTGTGCAAACACATATCATTTGGCGTGTGAAAACATAGGAGCTGGTATACCATGGTAGGGTCATCTGAAGATGTCGTGGGTAATGTAAGGCGGGAAGAATTAGAAGATCAAGTCTGAACCAGAAGAGATGAGCAAGAAAGCTCATCCGAGTAGCATCAATGCAGCCCTGAGAGGTTGGTCTGGAAGTAGTTGTTCTTGAGGGGGTAACAAGAGGGAGGAGAAAAAGAAAACAGGCATAAAGAAGAGGTAAATATAAGACATTCTAAATACAATTTTTTCCATATTTAGTCTCCAAGGTTAAAAGGTCTAGACATCTAAAGAAACAAGCTTTCCAAGTAGCATCATGGTTCAGCCAGGGCATTGTAGCTTTGTACATCTTAATTAATATCTTTGTTTCTATAAAAAAGGAAAAAGAACACAAATAAATATCAGATTAACTCACTAGAAACTGTATATTGTTGCACAAAGTAGTTGCATAATCCACTTGATATACTTTATAAGTTTATACTTCTATCAAAACAAAATGAAGAATTATAGAAAAAAGAAATAATGTGGGTGTAAAGAAAGGATTTAGCTTACTTTGAAACCATTCTCTACAGGGAAGAAATTAACAACTTTCCAATCTCTTTTTGTAAATATTACTTTGCCTTTCTAATTTCTGATTAATTTGCTACAGATAAAGAGGGATAGAATCACCAAGCTTGTTGTGCTGCCACTCTATCCTCAGTTTTCAATCTCCACAAGTGGTTCAAGTATTCGTCTTCTGAAAAGCATATTTTGGTAAATTGGAGTGTTTCCATTCAAGTTAAATAGACTGTTATGTTGATAAGGCTGATGAAAAATTTAAAGCCATAGAAGTACCAGAAAATGCTTTGAATGAAACTATGGTTCTTTCTTTGTTGTTTCAGTCAGGATGAGTATCTTGTCAAGATGCCAAATGCCATCATATCATCATGGTATCAACGACACGGTTATATTAAAGCTATGGCAAATTTAATAGAAAAAGAGCTGCAGAGATTTGCAAGCCCAGATAAGGTAGGTCTTTTTTATGGAATGCAGTCTTCAATACTTCCGTATACAGACGTTTATTCTTTCTAATTGTGCAAGGCATTTGAAATTGTCATACGATGTGTTTTCTCCCTTATTTATTGTTAGAGATTAATTTTTCTGTCTCCAAGTCTGGATATTTACATGTATTTTCAAGCATGTGAAGCTAAGACTTCAACATTGTTTCCTATAAATCATGTCGTAATTTTAAAAGCAACAATGACAAGAGAAAACTAGGAGGAAGGTTGCATGCTAATTCTGTTTAGTCAGCTAATAAACAAATAAATATCTATATGAGAGATTGAATGCCAGAATCGGGATAATGGTGTACCACAGGCATCTGACATTCTACATCAATTTAAAATTCTTTGCATAGAAGAAGAATATTTGAAACTCAAAGGTCTTTGAGTTTTACATTTTCTATACTTGAGACGACTTACTGATGAAAGTGAATGGTAGGTGATGATATTTTTCAGTGCACATGGAGTGCCAGTCACATATGTTAAGAAGGCTGGGGATCCATACAAGTCACAGATGGAGGAGTCTGTGGGTTTGATTATGCAAGAGATGAAAGAAAGGGGACTCTATAACCAACACACTCTGGCTTATCAGGTAAATATAACATTAATAGCAGAATGTTTTCTAATCTGAATATGAGTCCATTCCTGGTAACTGGTCTTCTTTCTAATGAATAATGTATTCTTTTTTCCTTTAATTTTTTTTTCACTCGCATTATATAGAGAAAGAATATTCAATAAAGATATAACTTTCGTAGTGGAACTATAACTGCCCTGCTAGATAACTATCTGGGATAAACCTCAGTGATCCAACACTTTGCATATTGTTAGCTATCTGAGCGTGAAGAGCTAACTGGAAAACAATAACCTTATTTGTTTTAATAGTGTCGTTGCCATGATCACTAATGTTATACTAAAGCAACATGTTATATTTGCGAAAATTTTTACAGTATGTAACATGTCTAAAAAATGAGATTGCACCAGTAACGTAGATGGTAGCATGAATTTGGCAGATGCCCCACTGCATCAGTGAAAATAAAGCCATTAAACTGGATGTTATTAAATAATGATGATACTACTACTTAAGTTGCATTTGCTTGATCTCAAACCCATCCTGCTCTGTATCTTGAAGAACGTGATGCATTAGGGCCAATGTTTTAAAATTTGGCCGAATCGAATCCGAAATGGCCGAGTTGATCCGAGTCATTGAGGAATTTCATGACCCGGCAGAAAAACCAGTTCGGGAGGCCGAATCATGACTGACTCGGCCGAGTCAGTCATGACTTGGTCAACCCAGCCGTTTCCACATCTACTCGACCGAGTCATTAAGTCTGGCCAGTCACCCAAAAAAACAGGGATTTTTCTAATTTTTTTTTAACTTTTTAACATTTAGCTGATTGTTGCGGGCTCCAAGGTGTTTTCTAAATTGGTTAAGTGCTATTTGGGGTCCATTTCCCTCTCCTAGTATTGATATGCTATTCAAATTTCATGGTAATGTTAAATTCTTGAAGTAAAAGGATGAAAATGAAGTTTCATCCTTTTACTTAAATTTTTAACATTACCATGAAATGACTCGGGATGTTTGAGAGTGGTTCCGGCCTCATTGGAATTCATATGGAGAAAGTAGAATTTTAGATTTCATTCAAAATCCAGCAGACTTATCAGTTTTTCAGGATTTCAGGATTGGGGGATTGCAATGTTTCCATTGAATTTTGTCATGTATTAGGGTATGGAACTCGTATTTAATCAAGAGCAGCAATCCCTCTATGTACCTTGATGTTAGTGACATTGGTTGTCGAACTCCTCCGGGATTCGCTCCCAAACCAGGAGCTTCTGAAAATGTTGCTCCCACTCCCGTTTTCGCTCTCGCTCCCCACTTTCGCTCCCGCTCCCAAGTAACACTGAGCCAGATGATGTTGGCAACTCTAGCAGTAGCCAGTGGTACTAGTCACAGACTTTTGTTGTAGAGGTCATTTATAGCCTCCTTGGTTATGTGTTTTTGTTTTGATCTCTATATCAACATCATTTATGTATTGGACAGTGCACTGGGTGCCATTTTGATATAATGGATATATTCATGAGCCTACTTTGATCATATGTTGTCTTCTATCTATATTCTAATGTTGTGTGTTTGGAAACATGAATGAAAATCTTTAAAATTATGTGTTTTTATAAAAAATAAATATTTAATGTATTTTTTACAACGACCGAGTCATTGAAATCGAGCCGGCCGAGTTGATACTGAGTCGGAGTAGGAGTCGGAGTTGACCCTCGGCCGAGTCGGAGTCGACCCTCAGCTGAGTCGGAGTCGGAGTCGGAGTTTTAAAACATTGATTAGGGCACAATTCGATCTATCATTCAGATCCTTGACATTTACTAATTTAAGAAGGGAATATGACTACGAGTTGGTTTCACTGTTTTTTGAGAATGTAGACAGATTTATATATCTGTTGCAGCTGGCATTTCTTTGAAGCATATACACAATTAATTTGATTTATTGATTTGGATCTATCTACATATAGTCATTTAAGTACTCTATTATCTTCATCTTTAAACCCTTTCACATGTGTAACAATGTATATTCAATATGCTTTTGGTTCTGGAGCTCATAAACTTGTATGTCAGGTAGAGATTGTAAATAGTTCAGCAATAAATAGAAATAATATTTGTCAACTGGGTTTAGGTTGAGTGGTAGAAAGGAAAAGTTGTTATCCTCCCCTCTCAGTTTCAGTTTCCTCTTGTGACATGTTCACTCTTCATGAGCTGATTGTTGATTGGAGCTGGCAATGTACCAGCAATCTTATTCTTGCCTATGGGCTGGAGGATGGGCAGATGGCAACATGGAATAAAAAAAATAGATTACTAGAAATAATATTTCTGGCATTTGAGTACTGTAAGAATTTAATAATTCTGTAAGTATGCTTCTTTGGACAGTTGAAATGGACCTTCAACTTTTATTATCACAGTTGAGAACCCTCCAACTGGGATACTAATTTACAGCAGATAACGCCTATGACTCTATTTTTGGTAATTAGCGGTTCTGGAAATACTTTTCTTTGGACAGTTGAAATTGACCTTCAACTTTGATGTTCATAGTTGAGAACACTGTTGCGCATATCATGATATTATTGGAATTATCACGATATTATCGCCAAACTGCCCCTCGCTGATATTATTGCTGGATTTTATTGCAACAAGTTTGCTGTTTTGAATTTATTGCAATAATTTCAGTAATTATTGCAAGACAATGGTAACTATCATGCTGCTGCTCATTTTGCGAATTAAAGCCTCCGGGCTGGGTTTTTTTGGTCATTTGGGTCCTTATGTTGCTGAGATTGAGCTCTAAGTGGAAAAGCCGCCATGTGACCATTTTTCAACCAGCATGAGCAAACTGTTGATAAATCAGATTGGTTGCAGATTAGGGTAGATTTCTCTTCTTTGATAATTGCTTGTGAACGTTGTTGACTTCCTATTTAATGTTCTCTTCTTATAGAATCAGATCAAAGTGATATATCCAAGATCCATGTGTTGAGAAATGTAAGTAGTTTCAGTCTTGATAATTGTTGTACTCATTTCAATATGTATCCTATGTAACAAACAAGAAAAGAAGAAAAACAATTATCATTATTACAACTTGGATTTCATGCTCATTATTGATGGTCTTCTAGGTAAAAGCATGTTCTTCGTGCTTCTAAGGTTTGTTTTGTATTAGGATTTATGGTCTTGAGTCAAAGGAGTCAACATCGTGTTTATAAGACCCTTCCAGGCAATTCGTAATTGTAAAAAGAATTATTTCTGAGTCTAGAAAGTCCTGGAATCTCCAAGGGTACTAGTCGGCCTAAAAGAGGGAATTCGATCCCTTGAGAAGGCTATATAAAGGAGCAGTTTGACTTCATTTGAGACACACATACTCACAAGTTTGATCTATAGCTAGGTAGCTGCAAGGAGGCGAAATTCAAGGAGAAGGAAGAAGGACGAAATTTCTTGTTTTTTGGGCTTGATCTCTCTTAACATGCAAAATACTAGGGTTTCTGGGTTGCAGAAAGAGGCCGAAGTTGTAGGACCGAGGTGCTGTGGGACGAAGGACATCTTTGTTAGGTCCCTATAATATTAATGTAGCCTCCTTATTGTTATTGTTGTGCTCATGTAAGCCTCATATTTTTATTGTTGTGCCCCATAGAAGGCCACTATTGTATTGTTGTGCCCTTACATTATTATTGTTATGTAGGCTCTGATTATATTGTGAGCCCTTAGACTCCTACATATTTCAAAGAGGGCTTGTCATTTGTATCATCCAAAAATTGTTCATTTACGTGATGTAAAGGAGGTTTCCCCCACAAAGAGCCTAATTTTCAAGTCGTTCATGTATCTTTTCTTCTGTTTTGGGATCTGGTTGCATAACATTTGGTATCAAAGCTTTTGGATTCTAGGGTTTTGGTACTTCAAACAAGTCATCTTGGAATTCTTGCTAAAACTTTTTTCTCTATGAGGCTTCAGAAGTTGAAATTTCAACCACGTGGAACTGAAATCTTGGTGAACTTCGTGTAAAAATTTCAGATTTTAGTTCGCTATAGTTTTTGAGATATGGTTAGAATAAGTTAGGGTTTTTGCATGCTCCAGAATTCAGTCTCAAACAGGTGACCTAGGGAAAATCGTCATAACTTTCTCTACGAGCATCAGATTTGAATTTTGTAAAAGGTGATTGAAAGTGCATGGACTGTAGTTTTTCGTGTATCATTTTAAGGGCCGAAGGTTGAAACCAATGTTTTAAAACTCCGACTTCGACACCGACTCGACCGAGGGTCGACTCTGACTCCGACTTCGACTTGGTATCGACTCGGCCGACTCGATTTCAATGACTCGGTCGTTGTAAAAAATACATTAAATATCTATTTTTTTTATAAAAAACATAACATTAAATTTGCTTTGCGGAGTCAGTATTAAACATAATTGATGGTAGATTTGGAACATAATATTAAAATGATTTTGAAATTAACACATCTTATTTACACTGTTTTTTGGAACTAGGATTCAACTAAATATGGATAAGTTGATTCTGAAAATTTGGAGATATTGGCCATTTGTTTTTGACTCGTGGATAAGGCCAAAGATTCATTTTGAAGTATCCACTTTTGTTCCATTGTTAAAACATGCCGTCTTCAGTTTTTAAAAGGCCAAAAGGGAAACTATATGTGCTTAAGGCCAATTCTCTATTTATGTTTATCCAACATGTGTTCTCCAGTGGTTAGTAGTTATGGTGGCTAAGCTTTGGTCAAGATGTCATATCTCTTGGTGTCACATCATTGCAAATAAATTACCAGTTAGTTATTGATGGTGTGGTAAGTTTGGTAGTGAAGATTGATTGACTTATAAATTTGAAAGAATTTGTAAGTTCTATCGTTGTAAGTGCATGTTCGGTTTGCTAGCTCATTCCCTCAGTAAGTTTGTCATAACATTAAATTTGCTATGCCGAGTTCGTATGCTTTGGAGTCCCCCACATTCAGCAATTAATAAAAATTTTAAAAAAAATCGCAGATTTTTTGGTGCCTGGGCCATTGTACGTAACCCGGCTAGGTTGATACGGACTTGGCCGAGTTAATACCGAGTCGGCCGAGTTGTTAGACAACTCGGTCGGCTTGGGTATTAATCGGCCGGCCGAACCGGTTACTTGGCCAGGTTGATTTCTCCAAGCCTGGCTCGGACCAACTCGGCCAAGGCCGGTTCTGAGCCGGCTGTTTTTTAAAACAATGGTTGAAACAATGACACGTGGCATTCCATACGAGTTCGCTCTATTGAACCAGTCCATAATCAAGTCATCGTGGGAGATTGGGCATAACTTTATCTTGAAGAATCCAATCTCAGTCTGACTTGTGGAGTTGGAAAAAGACACAAAAGGCTACCACAGGACAAAATTTTAGACCTTTGAAAGCTGGAATTACAAAGATACAATAGTTTCATTATTGAGCTCCTAAAAACAAGAAAAAGGTATGTATTTTTTTGGTTCAAAAAATCAGTTTGAAGTGATTTAAAGGGCATATTGAAGCATAGATATTAGTATTTGGTTCTAAAAAGCCTCCAAAACAAAAGAATTCTACACCCATTAAGCCCTCAGAAAGCTCTACTATGACGCATGAAGAGGAAGAATTGTAATATGATATATCAAAATTACAGGACGAAGTGCAACAAATTTCACTTTCACAAAGAGCAACCAAAGATGAACTAAAATGGGACATGGATGGTTTAAAAGGCGACATGGATGGTATAAAAAATGAGATGAATGGTTTAAAATCAGACATGGAAGGTTTGAAGGAAGGTTTGGCAAAGTTGCTAGAAGAAAGTATTTCTAGTGGTGATAAGGTATTTCATGAACTCATGAAGAGAACAAAGAGAATGTGAATCATGATTTTAGAGACTCCAATTTTGGGTTGAAGACCAACCACATTCCAAAGATCGATAGGAGGAAGTTTGATGGAAAGGTTTCAGTAACATGGATACTACAGATTGAGCAATATTTTGATCTCCATAATGCGCAACACACACAAAATGTACGCATTGCAACTTTATATTTAGAATCTAATCAGTTTGTATGGTATTGATGGCTTTGTTCTCATAAACCACTTGTCACTTGGTCAATTTTTACAGAGGAAATGATAACACATTATGATGATACAAAGAGCAACACCTTCTTTAGCCAATTGAGAAATTTCAAACACAATGGTTCAATGGCAGAGCACATTGAGGACTTCCAAATATTGAATATCAGGGTAACTAATATTCTAGAGGAGCATATGATTGATGTCTTCATAGGGACTTTAAAGGATGACATCCAACATGAGGTTCTCCTTTGCGAACCTGATTCATTGGAGACGACATTCAGGGTGGAAAGAAAAGTTGAAAGCAAAATCATTGCAACAAAGAAGTGTATTAATCACAACTATAAAGATGGAAGGGTTGCTTCTCCTAGCCTTCCACAACCTACAAGGTTAACACCACAACTACTTTAGGAAAAAAGAGAAAAAGGGTTTTGTTACAATTGTGATAGAAAATACACTAAAGGTCATAAGTGTGCTGAGAAGAAATTATTTTACACGGATTGTGAAGAGGAGGAAGAAAAGGAACAGGGAACATCAAAAGAAGAGGATATACACCAAGAACTAACCCCAGAGAAAGACGAAATGAATCTGACCATATCTTGTAATGCATTTTCAGGGATTACCACTCCTCAAACTCTCAAGATAGAAGGATATATCAAGAAGAAAAAAGTAATAGTGTTGATTGATTAAGGTAGTACCCATAATTTTATTCATTGTAAGATAGCCAAGGAATTGAATTACTTTCTATATCTAGCATTAGAGTGTCATGTGATGGTTGCAAATGGAGGCACTATAAATTGTTCTGGAAAGTTCCATAATATTAAGCTAACCATGGGGGAATATGTATTGAATAGTCCAATGCTGAATAGTCCAATGCTTTCCATTCTAATGGGTAGTGCTGATGTTGTACTTGGAGTCCAATGGTTACAGTCTTTGGGGATGATAGATTTTAATTTTCAAGAATTTTTCTTGAAATTTTTCTGGGAAGGAAAGGAAATTGGATTAAGGGGTATCACAAGGAAACTAGGGAAGATAATCGGCTCTAATGGCATGGAAAAACTTTTGAAGAATAACAACGAGGTGTAATTGCACAATTATGCTCAATAGAGGTTCAAACATCGAAATCATCCATTTCTCCAGATCTCCAAAAAGTCTTGGACAATCATTCTAATGTATTTGAGACTCCCTAAGGCATCCCACCTATTCGTGATTATGATCATACTATTCACTTGATTCCAGGAATTGTTCCTCCAAACATCAGGCCTTACAGATATCCCAATGCCCAAAAGAGTGAAATTGAACGTATGATTGCAAAAATGCTAGAGATTGGTATAATTCAACCTAGCCAAAGTTCTTTCTCTGCTCTAGTAGTATTGGTGCACAAGAAGGATGGATCATGATGTATGTGTCCAGATTATAGGGAGCTCAACAAGATCACTATTAAAGATAAATTTCCCATTCTTGTCATTGATGAATTGTTGGATGAATTACATGGAGCAATTTATTTCACCAAGTTGGATCTTCGTTTAGGATATCATGAGATTAGAATGAAGACTGAAGACATTACAAAAACAACATTCAGAACTCATGAGGGTCATTATGAATTTTTGGTCATGTCTTTTGGCCTTACTAATGCACCTTTCACATTTCAAGGTTTGATGAATTCCATTTTCAAACCCTTCCTTAGAGAATTTGTGTTAGTATTTTTTGATGATATACTAATCTACAACAAGCCCTGAAAGGATCATGTTCAACATGTTGACAGGGTGCTCAAACTATTGGAGGAGAAACTATTATATGCAAAAACCTCCAAATGTTTCTTTGGGGTACAAGAGGTGGAATATTTGGGTCATATTGTATCTCATGAGGGTGTTAAGGTAGACATTAACAAAATTAAAGCCATTAAGAAATGGAAAATCCCCACAACCTTAAAGCATTTTCGAGGATTTCTCAGGTTGACAGGGTATTATCGCAAATTTGTTAAGAATTATGGGAGAATAACAACGCCTTTAACAACATTACTGAAGAAAGATGCATTTTCATGGACTCCAGAAGCAACTAAAGCCTTTGAATATCATAAAGAGGAAATGTGTCAAGCACCGGTCTTAGCTACACCAGAGTTTTCAAAAAACCTTTATTGTGGAATGTGATGCCCCAGGCAATGGAATTGGTGTTGTTTTAATGCAAGAAGGAAGACCCATTGCTTTTGAAAGTCGTCCAATCAAGGGAAAGTATTTACATGAAGCTATTTTTGAGAAGAAAATGTTGGCAATACTACATACGCTAAAGCAATGGCGACCTTACCTAATGGGAAGACACTTCAAGGTAAAAACAAATCACAATAGTCTTAAATAGTTTTTGGAACAAAGATTATCTTCAGAAGAGCAACAAAAATGGGTAACAAAGATGTTGGGTTATGACTTTGAAATCATCTACAAAAAAGGGAAGAAAAATGTTGTTGCAGATGCACTCTCAAGGAAGGATGAGGATGTGGAAGCATTGCTTTATGGCATCTCTATTATCCAACCTGATTGGATAACTGAAACAAGAGATGATTGGAAGAATGACGAAGAGGTGTTGACTCTCATTCAAAAGTTGCAACAAGATCCAAATAGATTTGATACATTTATCTAGAAAAATGATTCATTATGGTACAAAGATTGCTTATATCTATGTAAGAATTCCCAACTCAAACAAAAGATTCTTTTGGAGTTGCACGCCTCCCCCTTAGGATGGCACTCGGGATTTTTAAAAACTTACCACAAAGTCAATAACAAATTTTTTGGGGATGGCCTTAAATCTGATATTTAGAAGTTTCTGGCAGAATGTTTGGTTTGCCAACAAAATGAAGTTGAGACAATTAAGGCCCCGGGTCTATTACAACCTTTAGCCATTCCAAGTCAACATTGGGAAGAGGTTTCAATGGATTTTATCATAGGTTTACCCAAGTCTGAAGGAAAGAGTGTCATCATGGTGGTAGTTGATAGACTTACCAAGTATGCACACTTTTGTGCATTATCTCATCCTTTTAATTCTAGTACATTTGCTATTGCATTTATGGAAACAATTCAAAAGCTACATGGAAACCCAAAGATTATTGTAAGTGACAAAGATCCCATTTTCATTGGAAATTTTGGACGAAATTATTTTCTTGTTTTGGTACTTAATTAGCTGATAACTCGTCTATCATCTTCAATCTAACGGGCAACTTAAGATAATGAACATATGTTTGGAAGGATATCTTCGTAGCTTTGTATTTGATAAACAAACACAATGGGTCAAGTTGTTACCTCTGGTTGAATGGTGGTATAACACTAACATACTACAACAAAAATGACGCCATTTATGGCACATTATAGATATCATCCATTGTCCATCACATCATCTTTAGGAGAATATTATAAGGTTCAAGCAGTGGAAGATCACATCGAGCATCAACAACAAGTTCTCCAACTCTTAAAGGATAACCTCAATCTGGTGCAGAATCGAATGAAACAACAGGAAGATCAGCATTGCAATGAAAGAAGTTTTGACGTAGGCGACTAGGTATTTTTACGACTACGACGATACAAACAAATGTCCTTTAAGCAATCTAAGAAGGATAATAAACATTGAATTATCACACAAGTACTATGCTCCTTACAAGGTGTTGCAAAACATTGGTACTATGGCATACAAATTGGAGTTGTCTGCATCTCCTCAAGTACACGATGTTTTCCATGTTTCATGCTTAAAGAAGGTTATCGATGACAAGCTCCTAGTTCAAACAATATTGCCAGAACTTGATGAAGAAGGAAAAATCACATTGGAGTCTGAAGCAGTCACAGAAACAAGAACTCGATAGGTATGAAATCAATTAATTTCAGAGTATCTCATCAAATGGAAGAACTTACCCATTGAAGATTCCACATGGGACGATGAGAATTTTATACAGAAGCATCCAAAACTACTCAAGCGTTGAGGACAACACTTCTTTTGAAGGAGAGGGCATGTTAGGTCCCTATAATACTAGTGTAGACTTCTTATTGTTATTGTTAGTGTAGCCCCCTTATTGTTATTGTTGTGCTCCATAGAAGCTCACTATTGTTATTGTTGTGCCCTTACATTATTATTGTTCTGTAGGCTCTAATTATATTTGTTGATTTTTGGTAGCATCAGATGTGCTATAAGTCTCAAATTTTGCAGGGAGGCTTGGGCACATCTTCCAAAGAACCCAGAAAGCATTTTGGGAAATTCCACTCGGAGACAATTTATTAAAATAATTAATTATTTTTAATGGGACCCTGAGTCTAAACTTAGGAAATTAAAATAATTAATGGGTCTTAATCTATTTGTGGGTGTAACTTCTAGAAGAAGACGAGGATCAAGCAGAAACGATCTTAGCCATTGATTAGCTTCTAATATTGGCCGTTGAATGTCAACGAGAATATTATTTAAGGAGGCTTGAGGGTCATTTGGAAAACACACAGAGAATTGATCAGTCAAGATCGAATTGCTGAAGCTAAAGGCAACGTAGTGATTTGTAGTGATCACGAAGAGAGGGGCAGAGGGAGTTTTTGCTGGAGGATCTTCTTTAGAACCAAGAATACTCAGCAGAGAGGCAGAGAGACACACAAAGAAGGCAACACAGCTGGCAGAGAGGGTGATGCAGAGTCAGGAAGGGCTCACGCAGGATCGACGTAGAGCAGCGCAGAAGCCTTCCATGCAAAGGTTCGAGATTTGCTGGGAGGCTGACGTTTCTGAGCCGGGAGGCTTGGAATTAGCTCCTGATAAGCAAATTGATCTCCAACAGAGGAGACGTAGGGCCTTAGAGGCTGACGCAGGCCCAACAAGAGCAACACAAAAGTAGTTGAGGAACCTGTTGGTTCAACTGCCAGATCAGCCGGGACTTGCAGTGTAGAGTGAGGTAATCTCATTAATTTCTTCTGCCGAGTGATATTCTCTGTAACCCGATTGCCGGAAAGGCATCCAGTAGTTGTATTCAGAAATACTTTAGCTTAATAATAAAAACCCTCAGATCTGCTGCACCGGTTTTCCCACATTGTGTTTTTTCTAGGGACGTTTGTCCAAAAACAACTTTCATTTGTGTTGTATGTTTCTCTATTGTTCAGTTTTTTGTTTCAACATATTATTTACATGGTGTAGGCTATAGTGTATGTATTTTGATGTTTGCCGTAGGAAACTGCAAATAACTTATTCGTGTAAATCTAATAAGTAGAAGAAATATCATCAGTGTTGTAGTAGGAATTCCCGGGTTTGAGGAATTTTCACAAGGTATCGAAGCAGTGCTGGTGAAGCAAGAAGAACATTGCCAGAGAACCCAACGCTGAGTAGAAAAGGAAATCGAAAGCGTTGCAGAAGGCAACTGTTCGAATCCCCAGAGTGTTTTGCGCAGTCCATGCCAGGAGGGCTAAATTTCGAGGCAGACTCTCTTTGAGTGAGTCGACAGAGAGATGGGCTTCCAGATCGAAATCTTGTTGTGGTAGAGGGAGCAACGTTGAGGCTCAGCATGAGGAAGAGCCTGGTGGGACGCAATTTTTCTGTAGATCGATTTTGCTGGGCAGAAAGACGCCAGAAGAGAGAAGAGAAGCATTTGCCAAGAAATCCGTTTTCTTATTGGCTAAGCAGCAACAGTAGGAAGCAGAGAGGACCAGTTCGACATTTTCGTGGCAAAGATGGAAACCAGTGGGCTGAGAGATTTGGACAGGTTGGATGGGGCATCCAACTACGTCGTCTGGAAGACAAGAATATCATTCCTTCTAGAAGAGCATTCTCTCAAGACCTATGTCAAAAGTGTGATGGATGTTCCTGCAGATCAGGATTCGTTGAAGAATTACCGAGTAGAAATGGCGAAGGCGAAGAGGATGATCTTGGATGGATTAAAGAATCATGTAGTTTGTCATATTGCTAGCAGAGGGATTGCTAAGGAGATGTGGGATGCCTTGACAACGCTATATCAAGGATCGTCCGAGCAACGAAAGATGTACTTAGAGCAAAAACTGAGATTTGAACAAATGCAAAAGGGGGAGCGCATAGATGCTTTCCTCACAGAGCTTCAAGAGACCTGGGATGAGTTAATAGTTGTGGGGTCTATGCCTCAAGGGTTCGAGTTGGTTAGACTAACTCTCAATTCACTCTCAAATGAGTGGCAAGTCTTTGTCTAGAGTATCTTGAGCAGGTTGACTTTGCCAAATTGGGATGAGATGTGGGCAACTCTTAAGCAAGAGGAGCTGAGGAGAGACTTGGTCAAGTGTAAGCTTGATGGAAGTAGCAGCAATTGGTCGAAGCCCAAGGAGGAGGATGAGAATGCAACCCTTGCATCCAAAGGGAAACAGGAGCAATGGAGGCAGAAGAAGGATGTCTTGAAGATCAAATGCTTCAGGTGTGGTGAAATGGGTCACTATGCAACACAATGTCTACTCAGGAAGAAGGACAAAGATGAGAAGCATGATCCGAAGGCTGCACCCGCGAAGATCAAGGAGGAGGAGTTCACCATGACAACTGAGATACCTCCAGGAGGGAGGTGGACTGATTTGGAGCTGTAGTTCGAAAGAGCTACAGATGAGAAGGATCCTTGAGGAGTCCACCTCTCAGATCAATTCCTTGCTATCTGAGCCCAAATTAGTAGTAGTAGGATGGACTAAGTGTCAGATGGTGCAGAGGAGTGTTGGAGCGACAGATGCAGTGGCTAGAACGCCAAGTCTGAGTAGCGTAGTGCAAAGTTGCAACAGTGCAGTGAGGCATAGTGCAGTAGCAACAACAACGCAGTGGCTTTAGAGGGATAGCGTGGGACTAGTAGTAGTCAGATCTTCAACATTGAGATACATTTATGCTGAACACTTGTTCAGTAACTTGGGATGTTTTTCTGTTGCTGATGCAATAGCAACAACAGTTTGCAGTGCAGTGGTAATGCCAACAACAACATTGATGCAGAGATTCAGAGGGAGTTGTAGTATGAATGCAATGTTGACAGTGGCAGTGTCAACGACAATACAATTGTAGCAGCGACACAATAGTTGGTGGACAACATGTTAGACATCAACAACGCAGAGGACGATGTTATGAAGTCAAGGTGATGCTAGAGGACATTCCTCGCTAAGAGGGAGTGTTGCTTTTTGGTAGCATCGAACGTGCTCGAAGTCTCAAATTTTACAGGGAAGCTTGGGCACTTGTATTCCAAAGAACCCAGAAAGCGTTTTGGGAAATTCCGCTCGGAGACAGTTTTATTAAAATAATTAATTATTTTTAATGGGACCTGTTGTCGCACAGATTGTCGCGACAACGCTCAGACCGAGGGCTGTCACCCTGATCCCCGATCTCTCCGTTTAAGCCTGTCTCCCACGGCTAAGGGGGGTAGACCCTGTAGGGAAATGGACGACCAACTGCAAACCAGTTGGTTTGGGAGACACGAAAGAAGAAAAGCACTAAGTAGAGTTGTTTAATTTAATGGACCAGTGCCTTATGGTTTTGGTGTCAAAATGATCACTTAACAGATGTTTCAGAAGTGTGGACTGTGCACAACAATCATTTAACATTAAATAACTTTGAAAATGCAAGATATTAGTAGATTCACAATGCTTTCAACAATACTCTGGCAATTTAAGAGGAAATAAACTCTGAAAGATATGACCATGTAAATTAGCGCATCAACCAGATATTATATTTAAACATGCCAAATCTCATCAAGGTAAACGTTCATCCCACATTAAAACTTTTATCTCAACGATGCAAAATAGAACTTGATAAAATTTCCAAGCTGAGACTTTAAAAGGCAAAATATTCCCACGATGCTATTTTTTATGCTTTTCTGACAAAAATAAAAATTTAGAGCTAAAAATCCGAACTGAAATAAAATTTAAAAAAAATCTAATCTAAGAAAATATATTTTATGATTTTTTTATTTTTATATTTTTTTATATATTTTTTTTAGAATAAAATTTAAACTAAGAAGAAAAAGCTATTTTAACTCTATACTAAACTAAAAAAATGAAAACTAAAATCTAAAACCCTAACAGCAAAACCCTAAGCACTTTTTTTTTGTAAATTTTATTAATTTTTAAAATCAAAAATAAAGTAACATAATACTAAATGCTAACACATATAAAACTAAAATATAACAAAAAAAAACTAAAACTAAACAAATGAAACCAAAACTTATACGTATCAAAAAATATGATGCA
Organism: Pinus taeda; assembly: GCA_000404065.3. Classification (NCBI taxonomy): domain Eukaryota; kingdom Viridiplantae; phylum Streptophyta; class Pinopsida; order Pinales; family Pinaceae; genus Pinus; species Pinus taeda. Next base: position 453,937 of record APFE030040647.1, on the reverse strand, counting down.
TATGCATACCCGTTAGCACTGCAACCAATTAAACATGACCCAATAAACGATTTCAAAATAAAACTATGGCCCCAAATAAAATCAACGCATATACTTATACGTAATTTTTTTTTTTTAAAACGAAAACGGATTTGACTGAACCAGGCTTACGCAACCAGAATCGAATGCAAGGAAACGGAAATGATTTTCGTTTTAACGCATGCACCAGAGCTAATCAAACATGAATGAGACCCTTTTGAAGAAAAACGGAAACCAAACCTGGGTCTGAAAAATCGATTTCTAAAAAAAAGGAAAACCCTACGCTGATGCTGAACCACGCAATCAACCCAACTAAAAAGATTTTACGGTTTAGAAAACTGCATAAGAAAACCCTATGCTGCACTGATACGGGACCAAGAGAAATTCGATTTTTAATGTATATTTTTCAAAACCCAAAAAACGATTTCTTCAGATGCGTACGACTCTTAGACGACAAGAGAAAACTGGTTGAAATGCATGCGGAGAATTGATTAGTAAACCCTTCGATATGCTATTTGAACGTATTGAACCAAATCGACTTTGCTTTTCCAGAAAAAACGATGCGTATGCATACCTGGAATTTACCTGTGCAGATTGCGGTTGTTTTGTCGAATGGCGGGTATCGAGCTCAGTGCACGCAGCGTCGAGTTGTTCTTTGAATGTATTGCAGGGAGAGAACGGTTCATACGCGGGATAAATCCGGCCCACAGGAGGAAAACGAGACGTGACTCAAGGTTTTTCTGCTCGGACGGGTGTAAGAAATGCGTGGTTCAACGCAGTGATCATAAAATATAATCCCTAGCCAGTGTATATATATGAAACACGTGATTTGTTGCAGGTGCGCGGAGCTCTTCAGCAACTGGAGCAGCGAAATGCTCGATTGGCAGAGTAATTGCAACGGATTTGATTTTCTTCAACAGCGGATGCTCTGATGTATGGAGTTTTGGCAGCATGTGGGGGAAAATCTTGGTTAGCAGATTGCCTGGGATGCCCAGAAATCCCACTGAAGCTCCACAAAATATTTAAAATTTTCTGCTCCAAATTTGTCAAATAGAACCCTGAAAATTTCATAAATCCTGCACCTGTAACCTGTAATGGAACATCCAAAAATAATATGTGCAGGAAGACAAAACCGAAACCCTAAATCAAGCTAAAAATTTACAGACTCTCAAAAGGCCAGATTTATCAAATAATCAGTAGTTATATTTTCAGAAAGTTTCAGATTGCTAATGAAATGTGTTAGAAAAAATCTCTCATGCGATTTAAAAAAAAAGACTAAATGATTAACCCAGGGTCAAAACCAGCTGGGCTCTGCAAAAGATGCTTATGGGAGTTGGCTGGTTCAGCCTAGAACTTCCCCTAACGCCCACTGATCTTCAAGGGTTCCTGCACAGCTCACTTCAACCGTGAAATAAGAGAGAAAAAGCAGCACTAGATCTCAAACACAATGGAGATACTTGCCATTACATCAGAAACCCTAATACTGCTAAAACCCTAGCATGTGAACAAGATACCTATGCTCAACAATACTCTTCATTAAGCTGTCATTAACGACTGAAAATTAAAATATGCAGAAATAAAATTTGCTCACAGCACATTAAGAGAGTAACACTAGCAAGCTTTTGACCCCAAAGTCTTCTTTATTAGCACCAAAAAAGATTACACGAGAGCTTCTTCAACACAAGACTCAGATCCAATTGATGATCTCAAATGACCCCTAGCACCCTACTTAAAGGAAAAAATCCCAACGGCTAGTTTGAGCGATCCATGACAAAACGATCTCGATCGTCGATGAGGATCAAGATATCTCTTAATCACATCTGTCGAATTAAAAAATTCAAAATATTATTATTTTATT
>APFE030040647.1:439375-452051 GCA_000404065.3 Pinus taeda | reverse complement strand
AACTTTAATAAGATCAGGAGAATGACGATGACTGCTGAATGGCACGAACATCTCGATCAAGTGCTACCCCTTTTTGCGAAAAAAAAGGGGGTGTACTGCTATGGGTAGTTGACACGCAGCGGTCAACAGGACCCTAAGTCTAAACTTAGGAAATTAAAATAATTAATGGATATTAATCTATTTGTGGGTGTAACTTCTAGAAGAAGATGAGGATTAAGCATAAATGATCTTAGCCATTGATTAGCTTCTAATCTAGGCCGTTGAATGTCAATGAGAAGATTATTTAAGGAGGGTTGAGGGTCATTTGGAAAACACATAGAGAGTTGATTAGTCGGGATCGAATTGTTGAAGCTAGAGGCAACGTAGTGATTTGTAGTGATCACGAAGAGAGGGGCAGAGGGAGTTTTGGTTGGAGGATCTTCTTCGGTGCCAAGAATACTTAGCAGAGAGGCAGAGAGACATAGAGAGGGTGACGTAGAGCTAGGACGGGCTCACGCAGGATCCACGCAGAGCAACGCAAAAGCCTTCCACGCAGAGGTCCAAGATTTGCTGGGAGGCTGATGTTTTTTAGCCGGGAGGGCTGGAATCAGCTCCTGATAAGAAAATCGATCTCCAACAGAGGAGACACAGGGCCTTAGTGGTTGACGTAGGCCCAACAGGGGCAGCGCAGAAGTAGCCGGAGAACTCGTTGGTTCAACTATCAGATCAACCGAGACTTGTAGTGTAGAGTGAGGTAATCTCACTAATTCCTTCTGTCTAGTGATATTCTCTGTAACTGGGTTGCCGGAAAGGCATCTAGTAGTTGTATTCAGAAATACTTCAGCTTAATAATAAAACCCTCAGATCTCCTGCACCAATTTTCCCACATTGGGTTTTTTCGGGGACTTTTGTCCAGAAACATCTGTGTCATTTGTGTTGTATCTTTCTCTATTGTTCACTTTCTTGTTTCGACATATTATTTAAATGGTTGAGGCTACAGTGTATGCATTTCGATGTTTGGCGTAGGAAACTGCAAATAACTTGTTCATGTAAATCTAACAAGGAGAAGAAATATCATCAATGCTGCAGTAGGAATTCCTGGATTTGAGGAATTTTCACAATATTGTGACCCCTTAGACTCCTATATATACCAAGGAGGTCTTGTCATTTGTATTAGCCAAGAATTGTTCATTTATGTGATGTAAAGGAGGTTGCCCCCTTGAAGAGGCTAATTTTCAATTCATTGATATATCTTTTCTTTTGTTCTAGGAGAAGGAAGAAGGACAAAATGTCTTGTTTTTTGGGCTCTATCCCTCTCACACTTACAAAATTCTAGGGTTTCTGGGCTACAGAAAGAGGCCGAAGTTGCAGTTGGATGAAGGACAACATCGTGTAGCTCGGAGGAAGGAAACTCTTTCTAGGCTTCACTGACCTTAGGAAGGCCCGTCTCATTCTTGGAAGGTCTCAAGAGGAGGCTAATCTAGGTTTCTTCAGGAGATGCAAGGCCGAAATTGTAGGGCCAAAATTGCAGATCGAGTAGTAATGTTGTAGCTAACAGGTCGAAGTTGTTGTGTAAGCATTTTGGTGTAGAAGAAAAGGGCTTGAGAAAGGGCCGACTTGGTACTAGGAGAAGGAATTGGGTCGTTGTATCGCATTTTGTTAAATTTGGCAACTAGGGCCAAACTTCACCTTGGACAGCTCATATGAGGCAATTGCTATTTTTATTGGATTCCTCTCTTCGAGAGGTGTAGGATTGATCTAAAGATCATCCCATTTTGACATGTACAAATGGAATTATGAATTTATTTTGATTATGGACAAATTGTCAAGGTCAGCCAGTCATCTAATTTGCACCGCAACGTTGCATATAAATTCAAGAGGCCTCCTCCTCAATTTGTCACTTCAATCACTCACACATCTCTCCTTTATTGTTTGGTTACGAATCTTCTGAGGCTTCTTTCTCTCCACACGTGCGAAGAAGGGATTGTTCTTTTGTTGTCCCTGTGTTGACCAAAATTCGTAGGGAGTTGTTTTGACCAGCATTGACCAACATTGACCATCTTTGATTGTGGTTTTGTGTGGGGTATTTCTATTTGGGCAAGATGCAAATTTGGGCATGAAATCCGAGGCTGTTTGACCTCTCTTTTACCAACATTGACTGTGCTAGGGCTTGCTACTATGTTGACTTTCGTTGACCAGGTTCCACTTTATCCGAGATATGGTACAACAGGGAACAATAAGGCTCCAACACATTGGGACTGATGATCAGGGCACCAATATTCTTATGAAGCCCCTAGGGAAGGTCAAATTCTTAACCTTCTGTGGATGACTTGGAGTCGTGGAGAGACCCTCTTATGAGAGTCCCGTATGAGATGGATGTTGAGCTCTGGGAGCTCCGGGGGGCTTGGGGTGCTTTTTGGAGCGATGAGTGACCATAGGGTGAGTGGTTCACCTTCCCCTAATGGTGCACGATGTATAGGGTGAGTGGTTCACCTTCCCCTGTAATACCCCATGGTGACATATGCATAGGTTGAGTGGTTCACCTTCTCCTATGGCATATGAGCAAGATGAGTGGTTCACCTTCTCCTGCCGGCACATCCTACCCATGCAGTCCGAGACTCATGGGAAGTACCTCTCATCTGGCCATTGAGTAAGGAAATGAGGATAAGGACAATAGTACTACCGATGGATGCATCTTGTACTACCTTACTCCCTATGCTAGGATGTTGATATTGATCTGGGATCAATGGAAACCGACTTTAGGTCGGTTAAGAGTGGTATGCCACACTCTCTATTATTGAAGACTGGCATGGGAAGTACCTCTCATTTGGCCATTGAGTAGGGAAATGAGGATAGGGACAATAGTACTACTGATGGACGCATCTTGTACTACCTTACTCCCTATGCTAGGATGTTGATATTGATTTGGATCAATGGAAACCGACTTCAGGTCGGTTAAGAGTGGTAAGACACACTCTCTGTTATTGGAGACTGACTTCGGGTCAATGGAGAATGGTATGATACATTCTTGATCATTACTTCTTTCTTCATGGTTCAGCAGAGCAGAGACAGGGATGGTACAGATTGTTAGATAGTTTGGCAGGCGAAGTTCTCCCTAGTTGAGAGGGAGTGTTAAATTTGGCAACTAGGGCCAAACTTCACCTTGGACAACTCATATGAGGCAGCTGATATTTTTATTTGATTCCTCTCTCTGAGAGGTGTTGGATTGATCTAAAGATCATCACATTCTGACATGTACAAACATAATTATGAATTTATTTTGATTATGGACAAATTGTCAAGGTCGGCTAGTCATCTAATTTGCACCTTAAAGTTACATATAAATTCAAGAGGCCTCCTCTTCATTTTGGCACTTTACTCACTCACACATCTCTCCTTCATTGTTTGGGTACGAATCTTCTGAGGCTTCTCTCTCTCCACACATGTGAAGAAGGGACTATGCTTTTGCTGTCCCTGCATTGACCGAAAGTTGCAGGAAGTTGTTTTGACCAACGTTGAACATCTTTGACTGTGATTTTGTGTGGGATATTTCTGTTTGGGCAGGCTGCAATTTTGGGCATGAAATCCAAGGCTGTTTGACCTCTGTTAGACCAACGTTGACTGTGCTAGGGCTTGCTGTTGTGTTGACTTTCGTTGGCTAGGTTTGACTGGATATTTGCAAACTGTTTTTGGGCTTCTATTGGAGGCCTAGTTGATCGAGTTGGATCGAGCTATTTTGGGGGTCAAAATTTGCCCAGTTGACCAGCGTTGACTTTTTCGCGAGGGCTTTTTGTTTCTGCTGTTTCACTGATCAGATTTCTCTGTGATTGGGCAAGTGAATATTGTATATTGTACACCCTCTCTGCTGAGCTTTTGAAGAATTATAAGTAGAATTGATCAAGGGTTTCCCCACATTGGGGTTTGTCCCTGGTTGGTGCCATATCTTGTGTCCTCTTGTCTTGGCTTGCCTTCTACTGTTATTGTTTATGTTCTATTTGCATTTTACTATCATGATGATGTGATTGCTAAACTGGATATTGATATTGGGTTAATAAAGAAATTGAAGTAAAATTGCTCTAAGCATAGAAGATACCATTTTTATCTAAAATTAACACATTTGAAGTAGATTCTAAGAAGATAAGAGTTTCTTGATTTCCCCTTGGAGGAGTTTTGCCCTGGATGAGAGCCTATATTTGTGTCCTCTTTCGTTACTGTTACTGTTCTTAATATTGTTTGATGAAAGATCAAACTAAAGATGATAAATAACTATCAAGGTTAAGGAAAATAAGATCTAATAACTGCTGCTTTACATTTTCTAACATGGTATCAGTGTGAAGGTGAACAAGGAAGGCAGCTGGAAGGGCACTAGAAAGAATTGTTGATCAAAAGATATGTTATAGGCCATTTTGTCACATCTGGTCAATAGGGCTACAAACCGGATTAATCAACGTTCATGAACATGTTGTCATCATGATCATCCCCTCACAAAGCCCTAAGCATGAACTTTCTAAACAGGTCGAGTTTTTGGGATTAATTGCTTAAAATCAATATTTTTAGCCCCTGCGCACCTTGCCGCTTTGGCCACCTGCGTTCAACATTGGTTTCTCCTTTCTGCACCAACACTGGTCAGCACTAGTTGCTCTTTTCTGCAGGTGCACTGATTCTAGAAATTCGGGAAAATTAAAAATAATTCTAAAGCTTCCAAGGGTTGTTTTAACTATTTACCATGGAGAACAACTTGAATCCTATTTGATCCTACCTTGGAGACTTCAGGTCTTATCCCTTGAGCTCATCCTCCCATCATATGTGGATATCAAACCCATTATGGTAAATCCTAAGCCACCATCCCTCTCCTATAAATTCACTGCCATCCATAGCATCAAGTTTGGCTTTTGGAGATTGATTCTGCCCTTGTGCTACTTCCTTGAACCTAAAAGAGTCATTATCTTCATGCATTAGGGTGTATATTGAGGTGTGCTTTGTGGCAAGGAAGGACAAGTCAACTTGGGTTCATAATACCAATCATCTGAGCGAGTTGTGGCACCGCAGACTAGCTCATCTACACTATGATGCTCTTTCGAAATTGAAGAAATTGGTCTCAGGTATTCCCGATGTTCAAGCCCATCATGATGGAGTTTGTCCAGGTTGTGCAAGTGGAAAGAAAACAAGGGGACCATTCCCCTCTAGTGAGAACACGACAAATGATATCCTCCATCTCATTTGTTTCAATATATGCGGTCCGATGCCTGCGCATTCTATTGGTGGTCATCTCTACTACATCACCTTCGTTGACAACTTCTCAAGAAAGACATGGATATACTACTTAAGGCACAAGGGTGAAGCCTTTGAAATGTTCAAGGAATTCAAAACCTTGATTGAAAATCAAACAGGGAAGCGAATCAAAGTATTCAGGTCTGACAATGGAGGGGAATACATGTCAAACGAGTTCATAGCATTTTGCAAGAAAGAAGGGATCAAGAAGGAAACAATTGTGCCATATACTCCCAAACATAATGGTTTAGCGGAAAGGAAGCACAAGTCTATATTAGAAGTTGCCTGTGCCATGCCCCATGATTTTAAGGTGCCAAAATTCCTTTGGGGAGAAGCCAATGTTGCACGAAGCGGGAGCGAAGCGGAAGCGCGGAGCGCGGAAGCGTCATTTTCCAAAAATCTAGGAAGCGAAGCATCCGCGGAAGCGTCTGCTATATATATATAGTTTTATATTTTTTTGCATTATACTCAAAACAAACATCCCAATAACCAAATAATTGTAAGAACATGAAAACATGCATATTTTTGCATAAATAAAGTAGATATGATCCATGATCCCATGTAGTTACTAGTAAGGTCAACAATATCTATATTCTAGCTATTACAACATACATCAATTTTAAGCATATTATAAAAACATAAACATTTAAGATATTATAAACATAAAACATAGAGTATTATGATTTATCTGCAAGTGAGCAACTGTAAATTTGTATTCAAAATTTCAAATAAAATGTTTCAAATATGTCACCTTGGTCACCGCCAAGAAAAAGTTCAAATCAATTCCACAAGCTAAAAGTCTAATGATAATCTATGAAAAAAGTAGTAGATGTGAATAGCAAGCTCCTCCTCTTCTTCTAGCTCCTCCCTCTTCACTCCTCCAACTTCCTCTCTTCTCTTCTCCTACCTCTCCTCTCTTACTCCAACCCAAAAACTCAAGTGAGAAAATGAGAGGAATGGGGGCTTTATTTTTTCTAAAGCACCTAAAGTCACCCTAAACTCACTAACCCACCCCCTCATGCTTAGTTAAGTTAAATTTTAAAAGAAATTAAAAAGAAATTATGTTTATTTTGTTGCCCCGCGGGTTGCGCCCAGGTTGCGTCCAGGTTGCGCCCAGGTTGCGCCCAGGTTGCGCCCAGGTTGCGTGCGGGTTGCGCCTTCCGAAGCGCGATTCTGGGGCAAAGCAACCTAAAAGGGCAGGAATCGCACTTAAAACTAGGAATCGCGCCACCTCAAATTCGGAATCGCGCTTTGCCTGGAGATTCCGGAACGATTCGCCTCGGGTCGCGATTCCGGCTTAGGATCCGGGGGGGGGGCGATTCCTGCAACTATGGGAGAAGCCACACATGCTATTGTATATGTTCAAAATAGGGTGCCTCATCAATCATTAGAAAACAAGTCCCTCGAAGAATTTTTCGCAGGTGTCAAACCTGATATTAGCCATCGTTGTGTATTTGGATGCCCTATATATTTTCCTGTGTTAAAGGATAAAAGGAACAAGTTGGAAACTATAGGAAGAAAAGGTACGTTTGTGGGTTATTGTGAAAATTCTAAAGCATATAGAATATATATTCCTAGTCAAAGGAAGGTCAAAATTAGTAGGGACGTAACATTCGATGAAGATGCAGCTCTTGGAAAAGCAAGAGACCTTCCTCCGCCTCCTCCTCCCAAGAAGGATAATGATGACTTGGATATTCTAGATGGTCCTTTCGTCCTTGAGTCCGAGACTGATATTGTTAATGATCCCATGGAGCCTATGAATCCTTTAGATCCTCCTCCAAGGGATCCTCCTACTAGGAAGAGACCACTTTGGCTTCGCGATACTCTAGAGAATGATGAAAGAAATGTTCCCATTCGTAGATCATTTAGAGAAAGGAAGCAACCATGCAGGTATCAGGGATATGTTGCATTCATGAGCACTATGATTCAATCCGAACCTTCCTCATTCGAAGAAGATGTAAAAGATCAAGTTTGGAAGGATGCTATGGCCGAGGAATATGATTCGATTGTGAAAAATGATGTATGGGATGTTGTGCCAAGACCGAATGGGAAGTCTGTCGTGACTTCAAAGTGGCTATTCAAGATCAAACATGGAATTGATGGCAACATTTAGAAATACAAAGCGAGGTTCGTTGCTTGAGGATTCTCTCAGAAAGAGGGAGAAGATTATGATGACATATTTTCTCCCATGGCTCGATATACACATTCGTTTGATAGTTGCCCTTGTTGCTAGTCAAGGATGGACTCTTCATCAGATGGATGTAAAGACCACATTCTTTCATGCCATGTTACAAGAAGAAGTATATGTTGAACAACCACCGAGATTTGAAGTGGAAGATGAAAGAACACATCTTTGCAGGTTGAAGAAGGCATTGTATGGTTTGAGACAAGCTCCTCGAGCTTGGTATGCACGCATTGACAATTATTTAATGAAGTTGGGATTCACAAGAAGCAATGCCGATCCCAACCTCTACTTGAAGGTAGCCCAAGATATGCCATTGATTTTGGTTTTATATGTTGACGATCTATTCTTAACAAGTAGTGAGCCTCTGATGATCGAGTGTAAGAGGGAGCTAGTCTCTGAATTCAAGATGAAGGACCTTGGTCTCATGTACTACTTTCTAGGTCTTGAGGTGTGGCAAAGACCTGGTGAGATTTTCCTTTCACAAGGAAAATACGTTGTGAATCTGCTAGAAAGATTTGGAATGACTGAGTGCAAATCCATGGCTACATCGATGGAAATGAACTTCAAGAAGTTATGTGGAGAAGTTGCAAGACCCGATTTGGCAAATCCATCTGAGTATAGACAATTGATTGGGGTCTGATGTTCCTTGTGAACACTTGTCCAAACATATGCTATGTAGTAAACACATTGAGTCAATTCATGACCGAGCCCCTCCATGCACATTGGATTGCTGCCCCACACATATTGAGATATTTGCATGGGTCGATCACACTTGGTTTGAGATATTTTGCTGGAGATGTTCGACTTCATGGATACACTAATGCTGACTGGGCAGGAAATGTCATTGACAGGAAGAGTACATATCAATGTTGTTTTAGTCTTGGATTTGCCATGATATCCTGGATGAGTAGTAAACAAAAGTTTGTAGCATTGAGCACCGCTGAAGCAGAATACATTGCCACTAGCATGGCTCGCTGCGAAGTAGTTTGGTTGAGGAAGCTCTTTGGAGAGCTATTTGAGTAGGTCCTAGACACTACAGTGATATATTGTGACAACAAGAATGGGATCCGTTTGGCAGAGAATCCCGTGTTTCATGACAAGTCCAAGCACATTGAGATTCGATATCACTCTATTTAAGACATGGTGCAAAGAGGAGCTATTAGACTTCATCACATATCGACAGATGAGTAGATTGCAGATATTCTCGCCAAGGCATTACCGAAAGGAAAGTTCTTGGCCTTCAGAGAGCAGCTTGGACTGATGGATGTGCCTCCCTCCAGGTGAGGGGCAACGCTGATCAAGGACACTAAGCCAACTCTTCGCACCCTGTTTGAGCTCCTAGGGTGAGGAATTGAGATAGATTGCTCCTAGGGTTGAGGAATCTCTGGGCAATAGGGTACTCCCCTATCTGTTACCCATAGGGTTGGAGATGTTGCTCCCCTATCTGGTCTATGCAAAGTATAACCTAGTTGGCATCATACCCTCAAGCAAGGCTTGTTGGAAATACTGCTCCTCGTTTGGCCAATGGGTTGAGAATGTACTTGGGGTCTACAACCCAAGTCGATTATGATGCAGGTGTTCTACCACATGACTATTGAGGGTCATTGATGGGAAGATCTGTAGGCAATAGGATTGGGTTGAGACTTGCTCCCATTTTGAGATTCCCGATTGAGAATGAGCTCCTCGATGAGATTCCAGGGTCGAAATGTACTCCCCTGTATGATTAGTTATCCCACTGTTCAATATGGGTGGAAGTTAATGCTCCCCGATTCTTCTTTTAGATTCGAGAAATTTTCAACAGATAGAGTTGTGAAGAGACAGCCAAAGCATGACGACAACATGACAGGATGATGTGATGATCAACAGACAAATATTAGCAGGTGGAATTCTTCCTAGTTGAGAGGGAGTTAATTTTTGCAACTAAGGTCAAATTCCACCTTGGACAACTTAGATGAACGAGATGATGATTGCATTAAATTCCTCTTTTTGAGAGGACCAAAATCGACCTAAGGATCACCCTATTTGGACAAGTAGAAGTGGGTTTTTGAATTTATTTTATCCACTCATGTATATTGAAATAGGTCGACCCTAAGCCCATGTACAATTGGAGAGGTCGGCGTCAACATCAAGTGGACCCTCATGGAAGCCTATAAATAGAAGATACCTCAAGCTCATTTGGACACATTGATCAAGCCAGCTTCTACTCTCTTCTATTGTCTTGGCTCAGATAGGTCCAAAACTACAGAGTTGAAGCTCGCATTAATCTAGGGTTTCTGTTTCTCGATCGCTGGCTCGTACTAAGCATTCTCGGCCCCGAACGCACACATAGAGTGGTCAAGAGTGTCTCTGGGAGGTCTCAACTGCTTGCACAGAATCTTGAAGGGAGCGTCTAGGGTTTCTGAAGCAGATTAGACAGTGTTGATCCCCGAACGCACACGCAGAGTAGTCTACGGTGCGTCTAGGCAGTCCCAGTTGCTTGCACAATAGCTTGAAGGGAGCAACTGGGGGTTTGGAACGGTTCTGTGTGTGTTTGTTCCCTAGACGCACACATACAGTCTTCAAGGGAGCTTCCGGGTTAGACACAAATGCTCACACATAGTGGCTAAGGGAGTGATTGGGAAGCTTTAGTTGCTTGTAGTCTACCTTGCTGGGAGCGTGTAGGGTTTTGATCTAGGGTTTGACATTTGCCTTCAGTAGTTTGATGGATAAAGGGTTTCTCTCCAGTGTTTTGTAGTTCTGCAGTCTTCTTTTGTTTTGTAAATCTATGTTGCAACTTTATGTATTGGGCTGATTGTACTCTCAGCTGATTTTTTTTTATGATGATCTAATAAAGAAGAAGATTTGAAAGGGTTTTCCCCCTTGTGGGGTTTTCCCTGGTCTTGGACCAATTTGCTGTCTCTTATGGTTGTGCTGTTGTCTTCTTTGTCATTGCGTATATTGTTTTATCTTTAGTTACAGTTTATGATTGGATACATTGCTAATAATTGAATGCATTGTTAAATGAAGAAGTGAATTGGGCTAAAGTAATTGATACAACATAAAACAATCCGAAAAATTAACAATAATCAACTTGACGTATGGGAAGGCCCAATGTAATGCCTTCATATCAAAGAAGAAAGTGATGAGCAAGAAGATTGGCCTGGAACCTCACAAGATCGAAGAGAGGTGGTGGCTGCATGATACCTTGAAAGAAAGAAAGCTCGATGATGTAAAAGAAAGAGTACGCTGGATAACTATGAAAAACTGGTAGTTGTTACTCTTGAAGTTACACTCAAAGGTTTGTGATGATGACTTCTCCAATAGAAAGGAAGTCTAGATCTCCTCTGATTTTGAGGAGTAAAGGAGTCTCCTTGTATAGGAGCAAGGTTCTATTCTCAAGGTTAAAGGAGAATAGGGATGTCCTCTCGGTTTGAGAGGGAGTGATGTTGGACATCACATGTGCATTCTCCTCTTCAGGTGATGAAGAGAGAATGGCGGAGGATTGGATAAGCATCTGTGGTTTCCTTGAGGATATAACATCCAAGAAAGGAAAGGGATCGACTCTCTCTGAGGATGTGACAAGTATCCAAGAGAAGAGTGGTCGAAGAGGATTGATATTCTTTGAGGACTTAGGATTGGAGATCCAAGATAAGAATAGTCCTAAAAGGACATGCCTTGTAGACATCCGGATGGGGTATGTACCTTGTAGAGGTAGTGTGGTATCACAAATAAAACTTCCCAGCATAATGATATTGATTAAAGTAGAGCTTGTCTAGTTAGGCCTCAAGGACAATGTTGGTCATGATAATGATGCTTACACTATGGCTTATCAATCCGACTCTTCTTGAGAACTCTTCAGTTTCAGATGTGATGTTGTACTGGTTGTACAATTATGAAGACCTCCCTAGTTAAAGGGAGTGTTGAGAAATGTAACTAGTTTCGGTCTTCATAATTGGTGTACTCATTTCAATATGTATCTTATGTAACAAACAAGAAAAGAGGAGAGAAAATTATTATTATTAAAGCATGGGTTTCATGCTAATTATTGATGGTCTTCTAGGTAAAATCATGTTCTTCGTGCTTCTAGGATATGTTAGGTCTTAGGATTTATTGTCTTGAGCCAAAGGAGTCAACATCATGTTTATAAGACCCTTCTCGGCAATTTGTAATTGTAAAAAGAATTATTTTTGAGTCTAGAAAGTCCTCATTTGAGACACACATACTCACAAGTTCATTCTATAAGAAAGAGTTCGATGTATAGCTGGGTAGCTGCAAGAAGGAGAGCGAAAGTCAAGGAGAAGGAAGAAGGACGGAATTTGTTGCTTTTTAGGCTCTATTTCTCTCACACGTGCGAAATTCTAGGGATTCTAGGCTGCAGAAAGAGGCCAAAGTTGCAGGACTGAGTTGTAGTAGGATGAAGGGGAGCATCTTGTGGCTAGGAGGAAGGAAACTTTGTCTAGGCCTCGCTGACCTTAGGAATGGTTGTCTTGCTCTTGGAAGGTTCCAGGAGGAGGCTAATTTAGGGTTTCTTTAGGAGTTGTAAGGATGAAATTATAGGGTCGAAATGTAGATCGAGTAGCAGCATTGTAGTTGGTAGGTCGAAGTTGTTCGATGTAGTAGTTTGGTGCAGAAGAAAAGGAGGACTTGAGAAAGGGCCGACTTTGTACTAGTAGAAGGACTTGGTCTAGAGATTGGGTCTTTGTATCTCATTTGAAGTAGATTCTAAGAAGAAAATATTTATGGGTTTTCCCCTTGGAAGGGTTTTGCCTTGGCTGAGAGCCTATATTTGTGTCCTCTTTTGTTACTGTTACTGTTATTGAATATTTGTGTCCTCTTTTGTTACTGTTACTGTTATTGATATTGTTTGATGAAAGATCTAACTAAAGAAGATAAATAAGATAACTAAAGATTCACAAGCACTATAAAGGTTAAGGAAAATAAGATCTAATAACTACTGCTTTACACTTTCTAACACCATTGTTCACATTTCTCATTTATTTATTTACATATATTTACCCAATCACAAGGATTAGGTGTCAACATTCACCCCCTTAATCTGAAGCGATGTTGGTGAGTCCAAGCATTGTTCTGAATCATTCAAGCTTTTCTCTTCCAAGCACTTTGGTGAAGATGTCTGCAATTTGCTCATTTGTGGAACAATGACGGAGATGGATTGTTTTGGCCTCAACATGATGTCGAATCAGATGATATTTAGTATTGTTGTGCTTTGTTCGATCATGGAACTTTGGGTTCTTGGCCAAC
>APFE030040647.1:409413-434472 GCA_000404065.3 Pinus taeda | reverse complement strand
TTATATATCCAAATCTCAAAATCAGCCTTTATTTATATTAATATATGAGGTTGCAAGTACAATAAAGACTATAACACTGCAAGAGAGAGATCCAAATCAGGATTTTCTGCATCCACATCCCATTCTTTAGAAAGACCATTGTTGTATTGGGAGTCTCCTCCTACATAGTCAAATGACCTTAGTGCTCTTGATTAAATACACGTTTCATACCCTAGTACCCTACATGATCTTGATTATTGGGAGTTTCCCCTGCATAGAGGGCTTGGTTCTCTTGATTAAATACAAGTTCCATACCCTAGTACATGATAAATCCAATGGAAACATTTTAATCCCTCCAATCCTGAAATCCTGAAAAACAAATAAGTTTGCTGAATTTTGAGTGAGATCTAAAATTCTACTTTCTCCATATGAAATCCAATGAGGGTGAAACCACTCTCAAACATCCTGAGTCATTTCATGGTAATGTTAAAAATTTAAGTAAAATGATGAAAATGAAAAATAAAGGAAAATATCACTTTTACTTTAAGAATTTAACATTACCATGAACTCCATATCCCTCAAACTTCCTGATGAACTGCATATCAACACTAGGGCAAAAATTCACTTTTACAACTTTAGACACGCGTCTAGAAGCAACAAGAAGTCACTAACATATCCTAAAAGTAAATTGAAAAAAAAATTAAAAAGAAACACAAGTTAAAGAGGAAACGTGGGTCGTACGGCCCTGAAACGCGTTTCGGGCTGTACTGGCCACGTTTCCGTTTCGGGAAACGTGGCAGTACGGCTGAAAACGTGTTTCACGGCCGTACCAAACGTGTTTCCGCGTTTCGTACCCGTTTCCGTACGGAAACGGACCTCTATGCCACGTTTCCTGCAACATAGGCAGAATGTGAGTCATAGAGATGTTTCAGCTTTTGTAAGGCTTCAAAGGCAGATGAATATGACGAAATATGGCGACTCACCTCTTCATTTATAGATGCTGCGATTAATGCATAAGCTTTGCTGTTCTTGTTTTCCCAAATGGTGAGCTCTTTGTCTGAGGTAGGCTGTACTGGGTCATTGTCTCCTTCTCCGACACACACTCCTTTCCACAACTCATTGAAAATGAGGGTGTGCTTTATCATCCTGGACCATTCAGGATAGTGCTCCTTGCTAGTGAGAACTATTCCCACCATGGATATGATTGAATGCATTCTGTAAAAAATAATTTCTACTGATAGAAAAATACTTATGCTAGCAAAGAGCAAAACTATATTTTATCCATATAGAATATCACCATTTGTAATTTCAACCTTATTTTATACAATATATCAAGCATCCATGCCCTTGACAAGAAAGAACTGCTCAATGCACCATTATCAATATATTGCATTCCTTAAATCCAGAATGACTAATAAAATAAGGAAAATCTTGAGCAAAATTGTTTCTGCTCAACGCCCCTTTTTTTTCTTAGTGATACCAAGGCTAGTCAACCACCTTCACAGTCTTAACATCTACCACACAAAAAATTAAACTATTACTCTTTTAACCCTCTGCGCTGATACAATCATAAAACTGTGTTGAAAATTATGGAAATATGGCCATGTCATCTTCGCTCGCCATTGTAAATTCTTTCGCAAAGCTTGCATGCTATTCTCCTTTTACCAACTTGCATGATTCAGCTCATTTCTGTAAGTTAGCTCGTGGTTTCCTAAATCCGGACGCCACCATGGCCGGCCAGCCAATTCTTTACTGCCTTGCGGGTGAAGTTTTCCTGCCGTGGGGTATAAATAAGCGATGCTTTAAAAACTTTACTCAGCGGAATTCCTCAACGCTCCAGCTTGTCTTAACAGTGAAAATGCTTCCAATGCCATTCTTGCATCAAATTTAAGGAACAACAATGCAAGTTTTAGATAGATTTTCCTCAACCACAACTAATCATGGAAACTTAAGTAAAATCCTCCATATCAGATCCATTAACAATAACATAACCACGCATATAACTGTAACAACGTATTAATAATAACTGTAACAACAGTGTTTTCATTGAAAAAAATGGAGAAAATGGTAGACGCTTT
The DNA here is from genome assembly GCA_000404065.3 of Pinus taeda. Lineage (NCBI taxonomy): Eukaryota > Viridiplantae > Streptophyta > Pinopsida > Pinales > Pinaceae > Pinus > Pinus taeda. The sequence continues at coordinate 432,415 of APFE030040647.1, read as the reverse complement.
ACAAAACCAGAGAATGAAGGCCACTCAATCTAATGCATCCATTTCATCCACGCCTTCATGCAATACATACCATACTCGAATTTCACCATCGAGGCTACCTGTATACATCAGGTAGCAGTTCAACAAATCGTCAATGCGTGCACTGATACACTTTACTGGAGCTGTATGGCCTTCCAAAACTGCTTTGCACTTATTCAAATGAGCAATTATTCAGAACGCAGGTAATGTCAGACGCAGGTCTGATAAATGGAATATGGCAGAACATCAAACGTTCATGGACAGTCGCCTTCAGGCAGACAGAGAGCGCAGGTAAGGAATATGGCAGATAGACAGAGGAGTTATAAGGAGCATGAAAGCTAAAAAAGGAGCTGGCTCTGATACCATGTCAGGCCAAGCAGTAACTCCACAAAACAAAAACTGATTCGTGTTGTTCATTCAATCAGGTACGTCTGTTATATACATGAGGGAGAGACTGTTCAGTTCATCTCCCGATGACTGTTCACATTTCTCATTTATTTATTTACATATATTTACCCAATCACAAGGATTAGGTGTCAACAACCATGACGACAAAAAGAATCCAACCCTCAAGATGCCAAGTCAAGCCCTCCTTCCACATAGCAAATCCATCAGTAACAAGAGACCAACAATATGTATAGCATCAAGAACAAACCTTCAAAAAAACTTTCACAAACTTGAGCTCAAGAAAAATCCTTCTTTACGCTTGATAATTTCAGACTTCGACCCTCCTTTCTTTGTTATCCTTCTTTGGGATATTTCATAATAGATCATGCAAATTGCTTTTCCTCGAATGAGCTCAATTCACCCTCTATTTATACCGTCTAGAGGGATTTGAATAGACATGTCTTCTGGAGTAGGGTCAACTTGACAGTCGTGGCCAACTTGGCATCTAGAGGCAACTTTGACTCAAATTATATATTTGAAAAATCTTTTTCCAGGCTATAAGTAAGCGTTTGAATTTGACCAATACCAATAATAATGAGCATGAAGAACATTCTTGAATAAAATAATAATTTGACTTGAGCATTGTTAATTTTAGGTATGTTCTATGCGAGAGCAATTTATTTAATTTTTCACAGTTAGCAATTACATCAGCATTAAAGTAAACTGCAGATAGAACATAAATATAAATCGCAGAAGACAAGCCAAGACAAGAGGACACAAGATGTGGCGCTAGCCAGGGACAAACCCTAATGTGGGGAAACCCTTGATCAATTCTTCTTTTATGTTCTTCAAAGTTCAACAGAGAAAGAGAGAGAGAGAGAGAGAGATAGTACACTTACAATAGAAGTCAACACTCTGACTTTTAACATCGACAGAGATAAGTTGAAGACATATGCTTCAACTGATTCTCTAAGGTGACTCCACCCATCATAGCGCTACATCTCATCCATTTGTTGCACCTTACCATGTAGTACCATCATGCTGCATCATGCATCATCATGCTGCTCATGATCACTATGCTGCCCATACATCATGCTGTCCATGATCTCATACATCATGTTGCCCATGATCTCATCTATCATGCTGCCCATGCTCATGATCTCATTCATCATAATGTTGTCCATGCTCCATTAAGCTTGCTGTCCCAGCTGTTGTGAAGGTGATTGCTTAGGGCACCTCAGACTGCTGCAACAGTCCTCAAATAGTCATCCGAACAACCCTTAATCTTAGCAACCTTTCCTGGTGTGATTACGCTAAAGAATAAGGCACAACAAGACTTCAAAACTACCCACGCTATCCGTTGCTGTGGTGGTATGGCCTGCGACCTACCACACAACCTGGCTGTAGCTTAACAACCCTTGTATCAAACAGGCCTCCTCTATTGACTGCAGTTAAGCATCATAAAGACCATAGCTAGGTGACTGCGGCTAGATTGCTACATATATACCTCCATGAATAATGGCCTTGGTCAACCTGCGTCTAGAACACTGTGATACGATCATAGGTTTATCATTCTATGACCATGACTGTGTCTCCATGAACTGCGTGTAAGGTCTATGCCTTGCGTATAATAGTCTTCAAGACAGTGAGTGAGTTCTTCATGACTACGTGATAAGTGTCTTCATGCTGTGCGTATGTATATCTGCGTATGTACAGAGGTTCCATTAATTCCTTCCCTTACTGCGGCTAGGATCTACACTGCCAGATCCGATAATATTACAGCCTCTATTGACTGTGGTTACCCTTATTATGATTGTTTAGACAGCGTATAGGTACCTGTGTTTAGAGCTACATAAGGCTATAGTTCATCACAGTATTTTAGAGCTTCATGTGGCTGGGAGCCCCTCTTTCTTCATCTGTGTCTTGATGTCTCCATGACTGGAATTAGGGCATCACTTGAAGACTAGCGTATCACTCTTTTGGTGTCTCTCCCCTTCACCAAAAACCCAGACGTGGAGAGGAGGAGACTATACATGAAGAGGTGTGTGTGTCAAATGATTTCAAGTCCTCTATATTTATACTAAAAACGTAGATGATGAATAGACACGACTATTGGGCTTCTGAGCCTACTCAAGTTGCTGGTCGGCTTGATAATAATTCCATAATCAAAATAAATTCATATCTCTATAAATACTTATCGGAATCGGATGATCTTTAGATCAATCCTACACCTCTCGACGAGAGGGATCCAATAAAAATATCAACGGCCATAAATAAGCTGGCCCACATGGAGTTTGGCCTTAGTTGCCAATTTTAACACTCCCTCTCAACTAGGGAGAACTTCATCCGCTTATCGATATGTCCGGTCGTACTATCTCTGCCATCAGTGCTCTGCACTGCTCTGCCTAGCTCTGCTCAGCTCTGCTGGCTCTGTTCTGCTCTGCTCTGCTATGCTCAGCTCTGCTGGCTCTGCTCAGCGTTGCTCAACTTTGTTGGCTCTGCTCTGCTTAACTTAGCTCTGCTGAACTATGAAGAAGAAGAATTGATCGAGAATGTCTCGTACCATTTTCCACCGACCCGAAGTTAGTCTCAGAGTGCATACCACTGGTCCCAGACCAGTCTCAACCGACCCAAAGTCGGTGTCATAGTGGGTACCACTCCTACCACTGGTCGCAGACTAGTCCTCCACTGACCCGAAGTTAGTGTCAGAGTATGTACCACTGGTCCCAGACCAGTCTCAACTGACCCGAAATCAGCGTCATAGTAGGTACAACTCCTACAACTGGTCCTAGACCAGTATCATTGATCCCAGATCAATGAAGGCCATCCTAGCATAGGGAGTACGGTAGATACAACGATGCGTCCATTGGTACTACTATGGTTCCTATCCTCATTTCCCTACTCATTGATCAGATGAGAGGTACTTCCCATGAGTCCTAGAATGCATGGGTAGGATGCCTCAACAGGAGAACTAATCAATCCTGTCCTCACAAGAGAACTAATCATCCTGCTACACAATCGTCATGGAGAACACATGATCCAGACCTCACAAGAGAACTAATCATCCTGCTACACACTCATCATGGAGAACACGTCATCCAGACCTCACAAGAGAACTAATCATCTTGCTACACAATTGTCATGGAGAACACATCATCCAGACCTCACAGGAGAACTAATCATCCTACTACATAGGAGAGCGAATCATCCTGTCCCTCAAGAGAGCGAATCATCTTGTCCCACAAGAGAGCGAATCATCTTGTCCACAGGAGAGTGAATCATCCTGTTCACAGAAGAGTGAATCATCCTGTCCACAGGAGAGCGAATCATCCTGTCCCACAAGAGAGCGAATCATCTTGTCGATAGGAGAGGGAATCATCCTGTCCATAGGAGAGCAAATCATCCTATCCCACAAGAAGGCGAATCATCTTGTCCCAGTGCACAACACTAGGGGAGGGTGAGTCACCCTGTGGTCGTATGTTGCTCCAGTAAGAACCGCAAGCCCCCAGAGTTCCTAGAGCTTTTTACAAGGGTCTCTCGACGACTCTAAGTCGTTTTAGGAAAATCACTAATTTGATCTTTCCCCGGGGCTCTGACAAAGTGTAGCGACTTGTACATCATTTCAATGCAATGGAGCCTCCTTGCTCATCGACCTACCATATCCCAGATAAGGTAGTATCTGATGTCTATTTGCTAGAGCAATCATCGAATACGAGATTCCTCAATAATCGAATCCCACCTCTAGTTGTCATAGAGAATCATAGTGGTATTCATCATGTGTACAGACAGCTCACTAAAGAACTTCCTCAACTAGGCAGCTTCATACGAGATCATACTCGTAGATATGTATCCGGTCTCGGTGGTGCTTGTACCAACCGACTTCTGCTTCATGGTCATCCATGATATCGAAGCAAAATCCAAAGAGAAGCATCACTAAGAAGTGCTCTAGTGATCCTCCACACTGCCTGCCCAGTCAGCGTATCTCAATCCATGAGAGAGATTGTGCCCTGAAGACATCTTAGAAGATTCTTGGCACCAATCTAGTGAGGCTCAACCAAATATGAGCTCAACTTGCTAGTTGCAAAACATATGTTCAGAATCAAACTCCCTCTTACTTTTGCAAATGAGAGGGTCTGCACCTGTCATAATTAGTTCGATTGCATAAGGTGCCGGTATGAGAGGTCTATCATTCACAACCTTTGGGTAATGGTTTGGATTGGTTTCACTCCTAGTGAATCTCAACTTTATCAAACAGCTATCAATCCGTTCATACTACGTCCATGGTGTTTTGCTTCAAGCCATAGAGGGCTTTCTTCCACCTATATACATGAGATTCCTGTTTGTGAATCTCAAACTCCACGGGTTGTTCCACACTTGTGGACCTGCTACATGAGGGAATGGTCCCCTTGAAATATTTTCCTTTGGTACATGTTAGACATGTACTTTCATGCTCTTTTTGAATTCAGGCATCTCTGTTGCCATTTGACTCACAGACCTCCGGTGTTGTGTCAATGGACAGGGTTCCCAGTGGACTCCCTGCAACTTGATACAACCCTGAACTCAAAAAACATCTTTGAAAAATTATTTTCAAACACGTACCTTTCCATCGATGAGTGCCACCCTGAAACCTGAAACCCTTGATCAATTCCTCCTTTATGTTCTTCAAAGTTCAACAGAGAAAGAGAGAGAGAGAGAGATAGTACATTTACAATAGAAGTCAACACTTTGACTTTTGACATTGGCAGAGATCTGTTGAAGACATATGCTTCAACTGATTCTCTAAGGTGACTCCTTCACCCATCATAGTACTGCATCTCATCCATTTGTTGCACCTTACCGTGTAGTACCATCGTGTTGCATCATGCATCATCATGCTGCTCCTGATCACTACGCTGCCCATACATCATGCTGTCCATGATCTCATACATCATGCTGCCCATGCATCATGTTGCCCATGATCTCATCTATCATGCTGCCCATGCTCATGATTTCATTCATCATAACACTGTCCATGCTCCATCAAGCTTGCTGTCTCAGCTGTTGTGAAGGTGACTAGTTAGGGCACCTCAGACCGCTGCAGCAGTCCTCAAACAGTCATCCGAACAACCCTTAATCTCAACAACCTTTCCTGGTGTGATTACGCTGAAGATTAGGGCACAACAAGACTCCAAAACTGCCCACGCTATCTCTTGCTGTGGTGGTATGGCCTGCGGCCTACCACACAGCCTGGCTATAGCTTAACAACCCTTGTATCAAATAGACCTCCTCTATTGATTGCGGTTAAGCATCATAAAGACCATAGCTAGGTGACTGCAGCTAGATCGCTGCATATATACCTCCATGAATAACGGCCTTGGTCAACCTGCGTCTAGAACACTGTGATACGATCATAGGTTTATCATTCTATGACCATGACTGTGTGTCTCCATGAACTGCGTGTAAGGTCTATGCCTTGCGTATAATAGTCTTCAAGACAGTGAGTGAGTTCTTCATGATTGCGTGATAAGTGTCTTCATGCTGTGCATATGTATATTTGTGTATGTACAAAGGCTCCATTAATTCCTTTCCTTACTGCGGCTAGGTGGCGGATAGATCTTCATGACCTGCATATTAATCTTTATGCCCTGCGTATAAATGACTCCAAGAACTGTGTGTAAAAGGAGTCTTCTATGCTCTGATCTACACTGCCAGATCCGAGAGTATTACAGACTCTATTGGCTGCGGTTACCCTTTATTATGACTGTTTAGACATCGTATAGGTACCTGTGTTTAGAGCTGCATAAGGTTGTAGTTCATCATGGTGTTTTAGAGCTTCATGTGGCTGGCAACCTCTTTCTTCATCTGTGTCTTTATGTCTCCATGACTGGAATTAGGGCATCACTTGAAGACCAACGTATCACTCTTTTGGTGTCTCTCTCCTTCACCAAAAACCTAGACGTGGAGAGGAGGAGACTACACATGAAGAGGTGTGTGTGTCAAATGATTTCAAGTCCTCTATATTCATACTAAAAACGTAGATGATGAATAGACACGACTATTGGGTTTCTGAGCCTACTCAAGTTGCTAGTCGGCTTGATAATAATTGCATAATCAAAATAAATTCATATCTCCATAAATAATTATCAGAATCGGATGATCTTTAGATCAATCCTACACGTCTCGACGAGAGGGATCCAATAAAAATATCAACTGCCATAAATAAGCTGACCCACATGGAGTTTGGCCCTAGTTGTCAATTTTAACAAGCATGAAACCCATGCTTGAATAAAATAATAATTTCTTTTTCTTCTTTTTTATTTTACATAAAATATATATTGATACAAGTACAATGATAATTATGAAGACCGAACCTACTTACATTTTCTAACAGTCCCTCTTGACTAGGGAGGTATTCATAATTACATAACCGATACAAAGATACTCTCAAATTGGAATATTCTCATAAGAAGAGTCAGATTGATATGCCATCATCAAACATCAACATCACAACTAGCATTGTCAAATTGCAATATAGCAAGGCCTTGACTTGACAGGCTCTAACTCTCCACAAGATTAGAGCACAATGCTGGGAGGCATACATATGGACACCAACACTACAACCTCTTCAAGGCACATACTCCATTCAGATGTTGACTAGGTACATTTTAATTTTCCACTGTTATATGTTGTTACAATCACTTTAGCCCAATTCTTTTCTTCAATTAGCATTCAATTTCAATCTTCCAGTGAAAAATTGCAATTTTAGATAGAGCATTAAATGCAATGTACAACAAAAGGCAATCAAGAGCATTGGGAGACACAAGATGTGGTCAAAGACCAGGGAAAAATCCCTCAAGGGGGAATACTCTTTTAGATTCTTCTTCTTATTAGATTGTCATAAAATGTTCAGTAGAGAGATTACAATTATCCAATTCACCATCCAAGAGTCAAAGGTCAAAAACTTTGACTTTCCAACAAACCAATAACCAAAATCCAAGAGATGAGCCCAAAAGTCAAATCTAGTCAAGCTGTCAAATCTAATCAAAGTCAATATGAGTCAACAACGATCAAAGATGCCCTAACAAGTCATAAGTCAATGGTCAAACAACCTCTCAATCATCTCGGTCAAAGTTCAAAATACTCGACCTCCTTTGCTAGTCAATGTGAAGTCAAAATAATCCCAAACAACTTGGTCAAACCTAGTCAACAGAAAGAGAATTTATGTGTTCAAACTTTAGATTGCAAAGGTCAAAGTCAATGGTCAGTAATAGTCAAAAGTGCCAAAAAAATTTGGCTCCATAGAAAAATTTGGTCTCAAGAAATCGAAATTTTTCAAGTCAGAGGAGGTCAAAACTCCAAGTCAATCTTGGTCAATGACTAGACAAACTCTTTGAGCAGAAAATCAACGCAGAAAATGAGAATTGCCTCTAACCCCTTCGCATGTGTGAGATAAAGACCCTGCAATTTCAACTGTATGAACCTTCAAAGAGAAGAAGTTGTGTGATGTGTGTCCAAATGAGGTGCTATTGAGTTGTATTTATTTGCTTCCTTGGAGACCCAATTTGTCGTTTAGGTTGACCTATACTTTTGTGCACGTGGGTTTTCACATTAAAATATATTTTTCCTTGACCAAATTAAATTCTTCCAAGGTCAAAGAGGGTCTTCTCTAGATGAGGAAGGCTGTCCAAAGGAGGGAATTGTCCTTGAGCTACCAAATTAACAGTATGCCCTTCCAAGACTATTCTTATCTTGGATTCCCAATCCTCAAAGAATATCAGTCCTCTTCGACTACTCTTATCTTAGATACCCTGTCTAATCCTCAAAGAGTATTGGTCCATGGGACTACTACCTATCTTGGATTCCAAATCCTCAAGGTGTACTGATCCTATATGCTTATCCAATCCTCCATTCTCCCTACCAATGCATTCACTAGACTTACAACTGTTAGTCTTAGCGTAGTCCATGACACATGGAGAATACAGTGTCCCCTATCACTCCCTTTCAACTAGGGAGGCATAACCACAATCCTTAGCTGGTCTCATACTTCATCAATACATCAACTACTTGTTCTTTTGTTGAGATATAGTTGTAGCTGTAGGGCTCCTTTTTCACATTACACCATACTTGAGCTTCGACCTTCCTAGATGTCAAACATTTTATGGAGCCAAATTCTTTCACACTCTATCTTCATGGCATGGTTTCTCGGCTACTAACAACATTATATCATATCAACCTTTGACCTTTTGTCAATCACCATACAACTTTGTTATCAAGTGGTTCAATTATCATCTTCAAGGAGCCAAACTTCCCCATTTCAATAAGTCATATCAGCTTTCCAAATATCAATTCTGCCCATACAATATTTCAAGCCATCATTAGTTTTGTTCACTCAATCCATGTGCTCCTAAATTGAATCAAGCGTCTGCTTGTACAATATCATCAAACAAGTTAACTTGATTGCTACCTTTCCAGTCTCTATACATACTTTTCCAAGGAGCCAAAACATATCAGAATATTGTCAAATCAATGTCAAATTTTGCTACTTCCTACCTCTGAGGTCAACATTCCTTTTGCATCACTTTCCACTAGCCATCAATAACTGCCAAAATAATCAATGTAGAACATTTGGGAAAGTGAACTTATTCAGTATTGAACACAATCATGTGGCTTGTTACCGACCACCTATGGGTGACGCCCGTAGGAAAATTTTTTCTCCTAGATGGTCCGCAGTCAACATCCAACATCCCCTTGCAACCACCAAATAGCTCGATGTGCCACCATCTCCGCCACCTGAGCTAGCCATTATTGACCCTCGACCATCTGTTATGCTCGTATGTTTGAAGGTGGGCCTTCCAACCTTGAAGGTGCGACTTTTCATTATGTAGTTGGGTATCTTTGCTTGCTCATCATGGACACTTCTGAACATGGATTAGTGGGGGGATTCAGCGAAAAGAATGGGCTTGGTTTGTACTCTTGTCTCCTTGTCCAATTTGGTGGTTATCCTTATATCCTAGTCTCGTGGGATCTCCTTTACTAGTTGCTAGCTTTAGGAGTGCCACTACATGGGAAATCTCGATTTTGATTGTGTGGTCCTGTTTCCCGGCACCACATATATTATTCCCCTCCACTCTTATGACCCCTTTTCACATGTTCCCCATTCGGGTCCACATTTGTCCATTAGGTCCACAAGGAGTTAGTATTTCCCTCCCCTTGTCCACACTTTGGGTCGGGCCTGGAACGATGCCTCGGAGGTTGATGCAACTAAAAAGGAAGTAAAAAAGCATAATTTGGCCACTCTCACAGGAAATGTACCATAAAATGCAAAAGATGGTCGAGACATCTAAATTTAGAACGTGAGCAAAAGCCATCATGAGCTCTATCCCTATCATTATTGGCCATCACCCTGGTTCCTAGGGCCCCTTATATTGGCCCTCTACATCATTAAGGAACCCATGATTGTCCCAACCCCTAGTGTGTGATGAATTGCCCAACCTTGAAGGGGTATTCACTGTTATATCATTCACATCATGCTCTCATCCCTTGAAAGCCCAAGTAGTTTTAAAAGAAAAATCAATAAAAGGCAAAAGGCATATGAAGAAGGGTGAAAAAATAAAGTCTGGGGTAACTCATGTACCACAATCGCTCCCTCCTATTCTCACACACCCAAGTGTGGGCTTCCCTTATCTTAGCTACCTTGTGTACCATGGCATGTGGCTTGGAGCCTTCCCCTAATGCCCCACTTTGTTCCATCATCATATCACATGACACCTGCCATATGATGGATGTACTATGGACTTGTCGCTCCCTTAGAGGTTGAAACCACCTAATAGGGTCCTTCGTTAACCTCCTTCTTGAACTTGGAGACACCTGTATACTCTAAAGCCCATTATGGAAGGGCATGCCACTATGAAGTGCCCACTTGGTTCCATGGTTTGTAAGCTCATTTACCCAATTACACAGATGATTTGCTGTATTGAAAGGTGATGAGACACATTGGATCTTATACAAGATTGTGGGTGGGTTTTCATCTTGGGGTTTGGTGTCCCTATATGGGGCCCAAGCCCTTCGGAGGGTCATATTGACATTTGTAGGGTGTGCATTGAGAGCCATGGGCCTACACTATAACAATGAGAAGATTGCCACATCATGGTTAGTGCCATCCTTCGCTCACTCATGTTCCACTTATTTGATGATGATGATGCACTTGGACCACCTTGCACAGTCGACTACACTCTTGCACTACACACGACAACTGATCCAGGTTCCAGATGAGGTTGTGTTTCACCATGGGAGACAAAGGGAGGGCTTCCATCATTGTTCCAACTGTTACAGATGGGATACAGGCTTGTTCGATCCACTTGGAGATCCATGAGGATGTTTTTGTTCCCCCACTACCACTTGGGAGCGCCACACATCATTTTCTTGGAGATCAAGGGGCCACCCCCTTTATCACTATATTTGGAGCCCTTATGCTCATTTTGGCACATATTGGACTCCACTAAGCCTTCCAATGACCCTTCGAGCTCTTTAATTATCATTTTGGCCCTCTTAAGAGACCTACTTTTCATGTTATGGAGCTATTTGGTGGGTTTGTCGCCAATTAGAGTGTTATTTTGCACATTAGAGACACTTTTTATGGGTTTGTTAGGTTAATTAGACCCATTTGAACTATTAGAGGCTCATATAAATACATGAGACCTCATTTGTAATTCTCATCATCTCTTGGATTTGTATCTCTCACTCTTGAGAACTTCATTATAGCTATTGATGGACGAAATGGAGGATCTTTAATGCATTTTGATTATTGATTTTCAATCTTGGAGCTTCTTTCTTGCAAATGTGATGGATGAATATACTTTTTCTGCCATGTAAGTTTCTCTTTGTGCGGAATTTTCATTATATGTCTAATGTATGGAATATTGCATCATGATGCTGCTTGTGATCTAAGTTATGCAAAAATCTTGAATCATTTAGTAGTCTTGATCTATTGCATGCATTATTCATTGGGCAAGAAAAGCGAATGTTCCTAGGGGTTGTCATTAAAGATTCAACCTTGAAACTTCATTCATTGAAAAGTCGAAGTGTAAATCCTTGTTGTAGCTGGGTAGTTGCTTCTCTAGGGCATGCGAAGTTGCAATTGGGCTCCTTGATTGGGAAAAACTCTAAATCAAATCTCATTATTGACTCCATTCTCCCAATAGGATAAGGCACTAATCTTATCTTTGGTGATCACCTAAACGAATATTTTTCTTCACCTTTCCTCCCTCTTTCTAAGCCCTAACCCTAGTATCTCCGAGGGCATCACACGAAATCCTTTGTAGCCATCCATTTTGAGTGAAACTTGACCTACAACTGCACTTGGGTCTCTTCTAGGTCCTCTCAAATTTTGAATAATTTCCCACAGCTAGATTTGGAAATATCTCAAACCCTAGCTCTGATTTCATTTATGTCCCTTGGTTTTCCTTGGTTAGTGGCTTCATCAAGGATTATTTTATTGAAAAACTTGAGTCAATCTAGTTTCTTTGATCCTTTTTCTTCCCCCCTCACTTTGTCAAGCCCTTCTTGTTTGAAGTTTCACTCCAAAACCTTGGCCTTGTTTGGGTCCACTGGGGTTTTTTATGGTCCCACAAGCTTGTCACTCTAATTTCACAAGGATCATTTTAAGATCCCTATTCTCTCAGGATTCTCAGGTCTAGGGTATCCCTTGTCAAGATATATCCCTAATCCCTAGATCTAGGCTTCCTCCAAAGCCTTTCTTGGATAGCCCTACATGTATGAATGGGATTTTGAAATCATTACCTCTCAATCATTGATATACCTTCATTAGTGATTTCCCTTATACGGAGACTCCTCCCATTGGTGAAAGTCCATAAAGAGCAAGGGACATTGACTGAAGTGACAATGCGTCTTTGTCCCATTGTTGCCACTTGGTCTAGTAGTTGCCCCTTTGGAACCCCTCCTAGGACCTCTGCTAAATTGAGCAGTAACATGGCCAACAAACTATCTCATGACTTCTTGTATCAGTTTGCTGCCTTTCCTTATACTGTACGCACTTCTACCATATTCTCTTCCTGGAAGTCATATGGTATACCATATCCCATAAAGATGTCTTTTTCTCATCATCAGAATTGCCAAACGAGTGAAGTTACCTCAAATTTCGAACTGTAAGGTTCTTCAGGCCACTTCGTGCTTCCTGCTCCCTCTAAAATTGTCTTTACTATCTTTCTTATTGCCTGGCAGCTGAGGTAGGTGTATTTCATCTGCTGATCAAGCTTGAATAGATCATTGTTACATATTCAAAGTTCTGTCATATACATATATCACTGCCATGTCAGATCACTATTATGCAACACGGTTACTGTCATAGGCTCCGGGTCACTATCATGTAGGTTATAGTCATGCCTCTGTCACATGGATTATAGTCTCACAGTCACCATTGTCATATGAATCACAGTTTTACTGTCAAACAAGGTCACTGATCATTCCCAAATCATGGAGATCAAGTCACTATCATATGCCTTCAAGTCATTGTCATATAGATAACTGTTCATACCTCAAGTTGCAAGTCATAATGCAAACCTCAGGAATATTAGTGTGAGCCATCTTAACACATCGAGTCATAGAAAGATAATTGCGAACCACTGAAATATGTAAGAATATGTATGCGATCTGCTGTAGAATGTGAGCCATTCAGAGATTAGATATGAGCCATTGTAGTATGCAATTCACTTGACCTTCCTTGTAGGGATTTTCTATAAATGTCCTTCTTCTTCATATATGACTGCTTCATACAGATCTTGTCACAAACATTAAATCCTTACAACAAGAGAGTTGTCAAAGGATCGTGACCATTCATCAATGCTATTGAAAAAGAATACGAACCTTGCAGGACAAGCTATGCAATGTAAGCCATTGTGAATATTGTATAAGCCAATCATGCGATGTGAGCCATTGAGGAGGAGAAATGAGCCATAGCGCATTATAGCGAGCCATGGTGACCATAAATACGAGCTATGATAATTCCTGTTGCTTTGACAATCCTTCCTTAGTGGGTTGACTTCATTGTTATGATAGCTCCTTCTTTTATGTATAGGTTTTTTGAAGATTTGTAAGGAGGTTGTCTCAAACTAAACACTCTGTCCAACGATGCCCTGTCACAGATGTGTTGAGTGCTTTTGATATATAGTGCCATAGCCATAGAGGAGGCTCGGATATAAGATGGTTCGAGTTTGTCATAAGACGATTTGTTATATTTTATTGTCTATAGTACTTTGTAGACTACACAAATAGTGACACATAAATTTCGATTCAACCTAGAAAATAATGAGTGCAGATTATCGTTTTATTTGTAGTTTCTTCAATGATCCTTAGAGAATCACCATAAAGCTTTAGATGCTTTTAGCTTGCATACCTTCTAACTATATATGCTTTTGTTAGGTCATAGGTGCTGTCATAGGTTCTTATGCAGTAATTTTCATATAGAAGATACCATTGATATCAATATTGTTCAATGCTGCTGTACATAGTGTAATGTCATTGAGGGCGGTGCCATTGATGCCATGAAGAATCAAAGCCACAAGAACAAAGGTGATACTCCGAGCCACAAAATAATATAACGAGCCATAAAACAGAGTGCGAACTATAATACAGAGAGGATGTGAGCCTCGATAGAGAAGAGGATATGCCACTTTATACAAATGAGTATGAATACGAGATATTTCAAAGATGTGAGCCACTTTCTAATCCTCAGAGTTGAATACAAGACATAGTCATATTGAGCATTATTGTCATCAAAGTTCCTTTGCATTAATCAAAGAAGTGTAACCTCAGATTTTGCCACTACAAATTTTCTTGTATAATAACTTTGCCACAGAGTCCTTTGCCACAGGATTAGATCTTTAGGGTTACCACATGTTGAGAAATATGGGGCATGAAGATTAGGTGATTTCTCTTGTAATGATAACTACTTGTGAATGCTTTTTACTTTTTTAGATTAGGATATTCTCTTTCCTTAGATTATTATAATGTTCTTCTTCATCAAACAACTACCAAAGCATAAACAATAAAGAGACAAGAGACACAAAATATAAGCGATCAACTAGGGCTAAAACCTCTCCAACTTGAGAGGAAAACCGAAACGAATTCTTCTTCTTATAAAGACTTCAATTGACGAATATCAAGACCATAACCTAGACCCTTGACAACAACCTCTCCAAGACCAAGTCACATGCCCTCTTGATTCAACTTCTTCTTCCTTGAGTCAATGATGGTCAAATTTCTTTCTTTTACTAGCTCGACTATCCTTCAGATTTCGGCTTTTAACTTTAGACCTGCAACCATTGTCTTCTTCAGAAAACCCTAGCTGTAGTACATGAGAGGGATAGACAATAATCTGATCCCTTGATCTCCTTCGCTTGGACAATGTGACTTTCTTCTTCAACTTGGCTTGATGAAAGACTTATTCTTATTCCTTAATTTGGTCCTTTAGGACAATTGTAACAACTCAGCGTCTTGAAGCAACAAACAATAGTTCTCTTCTTTGAACGTGTGGGAGGAATCAACCAAAACAAACCCAAACCTAAACAATATTCTTAGGCTCCTTGACTTCCTTCTCTTTGCTTGATGTGAGACTCCTTCTTCTATGTTTCTCGCACCTTCTCATCTACTTCAGATCCTTGATTGAATGTATTCTCAAATGGAGGCTGAGCTGCCCTATATATAGTGGTTTGTCCATCCAAAATAAGTTGACTTCTCCTTGTGACAAGGCCGACATTTCTAGAATCATCCTTTGGTCGACATGAAGAATACCTTGTGACAAGGTCCTTGGAGGGTTATTGACACAATCAAAATTACATTTTACAATATGTAACGTGCCTTCAACATATGACATTGACTCCCTAGACTTTATGACTTGATGACCAACCCTAAAGACTCACAATGGGAGCCTTAACTATAAAATAAAATTCCTTGATCATGAAACCCACGAATCAAGCATTACAAAAATAAATTTATTTTCTTCTTTAGATCAATTACACAAAATCATAATTACACATTTCATTATGAAGACCGAACCTAGTTGCACTTTTCAACACCACAAAGTCTCAATTATCATAATTTCAGATTACTTTATTCGTAGAATATCATGTCTTAATCAAATATTTAAATCTTTCAAAGAATAGACAAGTCAAAATTTTCGTCTTTTATCACAGAACTGTAGCCTTAAAAACCTGATGCCTTAGAGTATATACTTGAGGAGATGATCTTCATACCATTCTTTGTCAGAAGTGGATCTTTTAGAAGCAGAGTCCCACCGGTTTGGATAGATTTTTCAGTCCTTCTGTTCATACTATACTGAATGCAGAACAAATGCATATGTCAACTATTCTCTTGAGCTTGAATTAGAGAGTATAAGTTTTAGACCCTTTTTCACTAGATGTTTGCCGACTTCAGATAATAATAGAGTGACCACTATGATGATGATTCTTATTCAAGGATGTCAATAGAGAGTGATCTTCAAATTGCCATCCTTCAACCTTAGCTCTGATACCATGTTGAGAAATCAGATTGATTGCAATTTATGGTAGATTTCTCTTCTTTGATAATTGCTTGTGAATGTTGTTGGCTTCTTATTAATGTTTATTATGTTCTCTTCATCAAACAATTACCAAACATACAAAATATGAAGAACACAAGAAACAGAGAACACAAGATATAGGCTCCAAGTCAGTGCGAAAACCCCACAAAGGGGAAAACCCAGAAAAATTCTCTTATTATAAAATCAAATCAAAGTGAGATATCCAAGACCCATGACCACAAAAACAATCCAACCCTCAAGATGCCAAGTCAAGCCCTCCTTCCACATAGAAAATCCATCAACAACAAGAGACCAACAATATGTACAACATCAGGAACAAACCTTCAACAAAATTTTCACTAATTTGAGCTCAAGAAATATCCTTTGATAATTTCAAAATTCGGCCCTCGTTTCTTTGCTATCCTTCTTTGTGGTATTTTAGAACCAATCATGCGAATTGCTTATCCTCAAATGAGCTCAGTTCACCCTCTATTTAAACTGTCCAGAGGGGTTCAAATAGACATGTCTTCTGGGGCAAGGCCGACTTGGCATCTAGGGACAACTTTGACTCAAATTGCATACTGGAAAATCTTTTTCCACACTATAAATAAGCCTTTGACTTTGACCAATACAATAATAATGAGGATGAAGTTCTTTTGAAAAAAATAATAATGAGCATGAAGAACATGCTTAAATAAAATAATAATTTGACTTGAACATTAAACCCATGCTCGATTTTTTTTTTTTTTTTTGTATATATTTAATTATATATTTTTCTTCTTTTTTATTTTACATAAAATACATAATGATACAAGTACAATGATAATTAAGCCCGAACCTAGTTACATTTTCCAACACAAACAAGGGGAAATCCGTAGTTTTATTTGTCATTAGTTGAGTTTTTGTGGAGTGGAGATCTACTCCAATATACCATTTCCATATTGCTAGGTAGTAAAAAAAATTTGCCTTTCTTTTCTTTGTTTTTCAAGATCTAGTATAGGGTATGCAATGTTCATTAGATATACCTCGTTTTACCTTTTACCCCCCAAAAGTGGGTGACCCCTTGGAGAAGCTTTTCTCCTATTCATCTCTTCTAGCTGACAACCAACAACCTCTGAGAGCCACTTTGCGGCCAATGTGACGTGCCATTCATATCTCTGC
This sequence comes from Pinus taeda, assembly GCA_000404065.3. NCBI lineage: Eukaryota > Viridiplantae > Streptophyta > Pinopsida > Pinales > Pinaceae > Pinus > Pinus taeda. Next base: position 415,296 of record APFE030040647.1, on the reverse strand, counting down.
CATTTGCATCAGTGGTATGTTCTTCACCCATTTGTCAAGAGCACATTGCTACAAATAAAATATATATAAATAACATAAACATATAAATAAATAATAAATGTAATAATAGTTAATTAAATAGTAAATATTTACTGAAGAGACATGTCTCTAAGGACATGACCAGTCATGAAAAGACACTTGCCTAAGTATATAAGTGGGCCCCCTCATTTGTAAACACCATATCTCATATCTCTTCCGTATATATATATATATATATATATATATATAATTTTATGATGAATATTTTTATATACAGATCTTCTAAGTATTTTGTTGCATATACGAACTTTGTTCGTTGCATTGGTATCAGAGCCACGTTCTCCGATCTTGATCTTCTGCGATCAACCCTTCATCAGTTCGTTGCCGTGGGAATTGAAACTTCTAGCCATTAAATCTTTTGGATGTTCTCTATTTTTTACATTAGGCCTTTGGGCATTAAAAAATAAAAAAAGAGCAAATAAAGTGTATATATATATATATCGTAAGAAATTTTTTTCCATTAGGCCTCTTGAGCATTAAAAAATAAAAAAAAGAGCAAAATAAGTATATATATAATAATATTAAAAAATAAAAAATTGTAAGAAAAAAAATATAGGGAAAAAATTCAATAATCAAGTATAAAAGAAGAAGAAAGGGAAAAGAAGATTAATATAAAGTAAAATAAAAAGTTCAAGGAAAAAAACATAAAAAATTATATATATATATACATATATATTATAAAAAAATATATATATGTAGTATATATAAAACAAAAAAAACAAAAATTCGATAGGCAAACGCCATAGAGGCTGTGCCCCTCTTCGTCTACACTGCCGCCATTGATTGTTGATTCCGCACCCTTAACTAATGCTACACCACCATGTTCGCTCCTATCCCCCACTCATCAAGTCCATCGCCCTCCTCTAGCTGCAATTTGACACTATTGCAATGTCAAGTAGCTCGACTATTGTTGTTATTTGTTGTCCATCAAATCCGCCAAAACCTGTTCTGTGCAACCAGGGCTGTATCGTGTAGTTCAAGATAAAAATTCGCACAACTGCCAGTGTCACCACCATACACATTAATTAAGGCATTCACTGCGAAAAGAAGATCAGGTTATCATTCTATAGTCTTGATGTTGTATACCTCTCGTTGATGTACAATTGAATGAAACCCTATGCTGCTGTTGTCTGACCAACAACTAACATAGACAATCACCGGGGAAAAATAAATCTACTTAGGTGAAGACAAATTCGTCGAAGGACTGTTGTAAATATCAGGTCCAAGTCTTCTGAGTACACCATGCAAAATAATTCAAGTTAAGTTGAGACTAGCAAAAAGTCGCAAGCAAACTGAAGGTTGCAACCATACATAAAATTACGTTGGATGCAATAAAATAAGGAATATAATATCAAGTGGTTTTCTTTTTAATAAGGTACTTGGATTATATTAAAAATTGTGACACTATATAAAAAAATTACATAAGAATTCTGAAGAAAAAAATAAAAAAAATAAAAATATTATCATAAAAGTTAGAGAGGGTTAGTTTTAAGTGTAAGACAATTTAAAAGTAAAAATAAAAAAACTCACTTCAAGTGAAGGAGAAAGTAAGGTAAGAAAATATCAAGTTACATATTGAATAAGTGGCACACTCAATCAAAGAATATATAAAATTTATAATCAAAATATCATTTATGAAATTATCAACGAACACAAAATGAAGTCTAATTTGGGATTGAAGGAAGATTTTTCTATAAATGTTAGGAAGGAAAATCATAGATTAATTATATAAAAATGAAGTATCCAATGCAAAAAAATTAATATTGCTACTATCACAAATAACGAGAAAATATACATCAATATTAATCTGGCGAATCAACTATTAACTCAATAGGCAAGCGTTAGTAAAAGAAAATATATTTTTCGTCAAAGCGAATATGAAATTAATGATTTACAAGTGGCAGTTGATCATTATGAATCCATTTCTCAATTTAGTGTTGTAACTATGGTTAAGGAAGATATTGACATAATTCTCGGTGTACCTTGGTTTAAAGAATTGGGCACGTTCATGTTAAACATAGAGGAATTTTTTTTAATGTTTCCTTATAAAAAAAAGTTGATCTCATTCCAAGACAAGATAACAAAGTCAAAGACAATAATGCCCTCATCAAAATTTTTTAAAGATATTTCAAAATTGATGTTTGAAGATAATTAAAAAACAAAACAAAGTAAACTATCAAATGAGAATTGTATTGAGTACTTATTTTTTAGAGGTAGAAAAAAAAAATGTTTGATTTTTAAAAGTGGTGATTCAGAATACACATTTTTTTTGAGCATATTTTTGACACGTTAAATTTTCTTATGTATTAAGTATGCACATTTTTTTTGAATGTCATTGGTTTTCATGCCAATTTGAAATGGGTTGATGCAACATCAACCCCCTTTTTTTGGTTCATCTTTGGGACTTTAAATTTTTTGATACAATTAAGTATGACAATTTTTTTTAAAATGTTGGTGATTTTCATGCAGGCTTTCAAAAGCATCAACCTTTTTTTAGGCATATTTTTGACACTTAAAATTTTCTTATGTCCTAGGTAACCACACTTTTATTTTTATTTTTAAATGTTGATTATTTAACCATTTTTCAAGTTGTCTTATTCCTCTTCTTCTTTTTCATCTTAAGATGTTTGATTTTTAAGGGTTTTCCGAACTTGTGTTTTTTGTTTTTCTTTACCGTGTATTTTTATAATGAAATTTTTAATTTTTTTGCCAAGTTTAAAAAAAATAATAAAAATAATATTTTGAGATTAAGATTTTTCTATATACTTCAATACACAAAATAATTGTCACTAAAAAGTAATAATTTTAAACACTCAACAAAAAATATACATTTTGCATATAATTAAAAAATACGTGGTTCGGGACCTTTTCGCTATAATGAGATGTTCAATAAAAAATTATAAAAAAATTGAATAAAAAATTGAAAAATAACAAATTTTATGAAATCTTTTATGAATTCTGTGTCAAAAAGATGATAAAATTGGTTAAAAAAATGATTCAGGTAAAATAACTGTTGACACCTAATCATAGGGATTGGGTGAACAACTGTAATTAGTGTAAATAAATAATAGAGAAGATGGAGAGTCACCGGGAGATGAACTGAACAATCACTCCCTCTTGTATATAATAATGAACAACCTGAATGAATAACATAATTTTATTTGAGGAGTTACCTCCTGGTCTAACATGGTATCAGAGCCAACTCCATTTTTGGCATCCCTTTCAGCCATTGTAACTCCCTTCTACCATTTTTTTTCAGAAATTTGTCCTGCATCCTTTGTAGATTGACATCTCTGTCAAATCCCTCTGAAACCACCTCCCCTCCACCCGCATACCACTCCACTGGCTATACGTTGGCTATACGTTGGCACCAACCCACTTGGCTTGGCCCTCCGCCTTCACTTGGCATATGTGAATCTACTCCAATATAACGCTGTCCAAACAGAGCCCAAGTCATTCCCACTATCACCTCCCATTGTTGTCGCATTGAGAAATGGCTCTTGAACTGTTTCATACATATGAGGGAGCATGTTAAAGCCTTCAATATTTCTCATCATCTCTCACATGAGTCCAGGATTCCTTGTTGCATCCAAAGTCTGTCTAAGAGTGCCAGGATCATTGAGTATGTGCGCAAGGTCTGGGTTCCTATCAATAATTTCCAGCATCTGTGAATTACTCATAATCAAGTTTCGCATCAAATCGGGGTTGTTCATAAGGTTCTGAATGGCAGGCATATTCATCATTTCACCACATAGTTGAGGTAAAAATCTTCTCCTGTTGCCTGAAATAGCCATGATGCTGCCCATAGCAACTCGTCCGAATATCCACTCGATGCATAGTACTTCTTTGCTACGTTGATACTCTCATCATATAGCCCACGATATTGGTCCGCGAATGCAAATAATTGCTTTGCATGCTGTAACAAGGTAGAGGAATATGTTGCATTCGATATTGTGAAGGCAATAGAGGTTGCTGCCATTGCAGTTGCGGTTTCATCAGCGAGATCAAGCACATCATCCCCACATACCACCTTTCATAGTGCATGTGCCTCTCCAATAACACCTTCCCCACATAATACCTTTGTCTTCATATATTAGAATTAGATTTTTTTTAGGAGTAAAATTTTGCAGTAGAAGTATTGTTTTTCCAAAGTACACAGATTTTACAATGCATTCATTAATATCTATTGTGGGAGTGGTTCTCAATGGGAAGGAGAATTATACTGAATGGTCGCGGAAAATCAAACACACTTTTATTTTTAATGAGCTATTGGAAGGAGTGTGTGTTGGAGACGGAGACAAAGAACCAGAACAACCTACCTCAGACAAAGAATTCGTCATTTGGGAAAATAAGAACAGCAAGGCTTATGCATTGATTGCAACATCAGTGAATGAAGAGGTGAGTCGCCATATTTCGCTATTTTCAAATGCTTTCGAAGCCTCACAAAAACTGAAGGAACTCTATGACTCACACTTTGCACTTGAAGTTGTTCAACTCATGATTAACCTCTTCACCCTTGAATTACAAAATAATGATCTTCTTGCTCTTGCATCAGAAGTAAAATCTATAATGCATGATATCAAAGTCATTAATGTTGAATTGGATATTCGTCTGATAGCTTTTCTCAAGGCACTTTATCCCACTTACTCAAACTATTTTGAGTCATTGCAAGCAAATGGAAACCTCAAAGATATTACCTTTGACTCCCTTGTGAAAAAAATTGCTGAAAGAGAGAAAGCTTTTGGGAAGAAGACAACTCTTGAGTCTTCTGAAAAAGCTGTGTGCCTTGCTCATAGAGAAAAGAATCTTGCTCAAGATTCTTCCAGAGGAAGAGGTGGTCGAAGAGGAAGAGGAAGAAATTTTAGAGGCAGGGGTGGTAGACACTCTCAAGGAGAAAAGTCAGATTTGCACTGCATACGCTGCAAAAGAGATGGATCACATGATGCATCCACATGCAAGTTGCCTTGGGACAGATTGAGCAGGAAGAACCAACCCAAAGGTAAAACTAATGAAAGACAGGGAAAGCACCTGAATTCGCTCACTATGTTGTGGCACACTGTAATATGGAGTAAATGAAGGCTTATTTAATGCTTCACTTGCTTCTTGGAAAAATGATTGGTTGCTTGATTCAGGAGCAACTTGCCACATGACTTTTAGAAGAGATTTTTTTGAAGAATTTACTGACAATGTTGATGGAGCAGTGTACTTTGTAGACAAATCAAAACTCAAGCCATCAGGGCTTGGCACAATCAGGCTTAAATTGCCTGGTCTTCCAGACTTTCTTCTACATCATGTTCTATATCTCCCACAATTGAGGAGAAACTTCTTCTCCTTGGTCCACACCCGCCAGCAAGGACACTCCATTCATATGTTTGATGACAAGCTTGAGGTAAGAAAAGCAACTCACTTGTCATGATGGGTATAGAAGAAGAAAGGCTTCTCAAGCTGCAGTGTACCTCTGCTCTACACAAAATCTTTCATACAATTCTCATTATGAAGAAGGTACATTTCCATCAAGTTTATTATGGCATGCTAGATTTGGACACTTGAACTATGACAACCTCCGCTTGTTGAAGAAAAATGGTGTTAATGGTTTGCCTACAATTCCTAGGAAACTTAAGCAATGTGATGCTTGCATTCTAGGAAAGCATAGCAAACAGCCTTTTCATGATTCACATTCAAGAGCACATAGAAAACTTGAACTCATTCATTCAGATTTATGTGGTCCAATGCCTGTTCCTTCTGCAAATGGAAATAAATATATCATGACATTTATTGATGACTACACCAGAATGTGTTGGGTTT
>APFE030040647.1:334910-407471 GCA_000404065.3 Pinus taeda | reverse complement strand
GGTATTGAAGTAACTCAACATCCGAAGTCCATATTCCTTTCTCAAAAGAAGTACATTGGAGATCTGTTGAACAGGTTTGGCATCACTGAATGCAATCCTCTGACTACTCCAATGGAACAAAACTTAAAGCTCACACCCATTGAAGGAAAAGAATTTGAGGATGCAACAAAGTATAGACAGCTTGTAGGAAGTTTCAACTACCTAACTACTAGCAGACCAAACATTTCGTTTGCTGTTGGAATCCTCTCCAGGTTTATGCAAAAGCCTTGTGAGGGACATTGGTTAGCTGCAAAAAGAGTTCTAAAGTACTTGAATGGAGCTCAAGACTTTGGAATCAAGTATACACAAGTGGGCGACTTCAACTTGATTGGATACTCTGATTCAAACTTCAATGGAGACAAAGAAGCTGGGGTATCTACTTCAGGTTATGCTATGAGTCTTGGATCAGGAGCTATCTCCTGGAGATCACACAAACAATTAGTTCCAATAGATTCCACAACAGAGGCAGAATATGTGGCAGCAGCTGAGGCAACAAAAGAAATTGTGTGGCTCTGGAAAATTCTTGAAGATTTGCAGGTAAAACAAGTACAATCGACTCCACTCATGATTGAGAATACCTCGGCAATAAAGTTGGCCAAGAACCCAAAGTTCCATGATCGAACGAAGCACATCAATACTAAATATCATCTGATTCGACATCATGTTGAGGCCAAAACAATCCATCTCTGCCATTGTTCCACTAATGAGCAAGTTGTAGACATCTTCACCAAAGCGCTTGGAAGAGAAAGGCTTGAAAAATTCAGAGCGATGCTTGGACTCACCAACATCCCTTTAGATCAAGGGGGGGAATGTTGACACCTAATCATAGGGATTGGGTGAACAACTATAATTAGTGTAAATAAATAATAGAGAAGATGGAGAGTCACCGGGAGATGAATTGAACAATCACTCCCTCTTGTATATAATAATGAACAACCTGAATAAATAACATAATTCATTTGACGAGTTACCTCCTGGTCTGACAATAACAAAAGAACAAAAAATTAAAACATACAATTAAACAGAACATAAAAAATAAAAAAAAATTAAATTAAATTAAAAAAAACATAAAAAATTAAAAACATAAAAATAAAAATATAAAAAACATTAAGAAATTAAACTAAAAGCATTAAAGGAATAAACTAAAAATTTACAATAAATAAAAAAAAAAAAATAAAAAATTGAAAAAAATAATTTAAACAAAGCATTGAAAAACATTAAATAAAATTAAAAGCATTAAAATAATAGAAATAAAATATTTAAAATAAAAAAACAATTAGAAAAAAAACACAAAGCCCGTTGGCCGATTCTTAGAATGGAGCCAACCTTGACTTGCAGCCCATCCGCTGGTTGGGCAAGGTTTGGCTCGATTCCGAGAATCGACTAGCTGACTTTGTTTGTGATTTATTATGTTTTTAATATTTTTTTAATTTTATTTTTTAATTAAATGTTTTTCACTCTGTTACACGGGAACTGCTCCCAAGAGGTGGGAGACTAGTTTGAATGGTTCACGCACTCCGGGGAGCGTTGATATTGTATGAGAACGTTCCTTTTTAGCGAGAGCTGCAACGAGAGCTGGGGAAAGTTCTTGGAGCTTTGAAGACTGTCTTTTTGGAGTTTTAACATTCCTGGTGTTGGGGAATACAAAGCCTGTAGAGAAATATGTTGAACTGCCCACAAAACATGAGCCTATGTTGAAACCTTCATAGGAAGAAAAGCCAAAGACATCCTTAACACTAATATCCTTAATTGAGAAAGTGGAGTAATCTCTTGATGGGTTAAGGAAGCGTGTGGCACCTCGATGTAAGGGCGATATCTGGGATGTCATGCTGATGAGTATTTCTTTTGCTGTTTATGTATATATATTGCAGAAGATTGTGTATGCATATTGTATGTGGTGCAGTCAGTGCTTAAATATTAGAGTTGCTTTACTTTTTTCTCTTAAGAATAACTAGAGAAACATATGTAAAATTGTTCCTTTGTATTTTTAAGCCAGATTGTTTCAAACATTGGTCATGTGTCAGAGAACTGATAATGAACTTGACATTTAATATATATATATATATATATATATAATATATATGGGAGAGACTCACGGAGAGAGACACCAGAGAATATATATATATATATATATATAATATATATATATGAGAGATATTATATTATTATATTAAATTGATTTTAATATTTGAATATTTTGATTTAATATTAATTTTTGATTATTAGATAAATTATATAATTAAAAAAATATTTTTTATTTTTTTATTATATAATATTATCATTCCCAATTCGTAGTTTCCTGTAAATTTTAGGGAACTTCTAGCCACTCCCGACACCCGTACCCAGGTTCCAATGTGCCCACGTTCCAGAAACTCATGCAACATAGGTTTTTTATAACTATTTTTTCGTTTAATTTTTTAATGTTTATTTAATTTATTTATTATTTTGAATTTTATTATCATTTTTTTTAAATTTTGTATTTTAATGATATTTTTAATTATTATTATTATTATTTTTTTTTAGTTTAATTTATTTTATTGTAGTGGTTTTGTTTTGTTTGTTTTTTTTAAATATATTATTTAACTATATTTTTTTGGTTTTGGTGTTTTTTTTTTTTGGGAAAGATTTTTTTTTTGGTTTATATATTTTTTTAATATTTTTGTTTTGTATATTTTATTTTTAATTTTATTCTTTTATGTTTGAATTTTTTTTGTCTTTTTTCGATCTGCTGCTCCGTCTGAACAACGAATTTCCTTTTTTTGCTTTTGAGCTTCCTGGCTAATCAATCAAGCTCTGATACCATGTGAATATTCTATCTATTGAAGCCACTGGAGATTATTCTTCTCACTCATAAATTAATTCTGCAGTTTATTTACTATGACAAATAAAATAACAGTGGCAATTTTCACCATACAAAAACCGCGGAAAATAAAATACTGGAAATTGAAAAATTCTAGCACACACAATAAAATTGACATGGTTGTTTTTGGATCATGTAGATGAGGGTTTTATTATTAATGTTTAGTAGTAAATCTGAGTAGAATAATTTAGATGCCCAACTAACAATCTAATCTGAAGAAAACACTGGAAAAAATATTGTGAGAATTTTTTCTCACTCCACAATTATTTTCTGCCTCCAATATAGCTTCCCCAACCTTTGCGTGAGATTCCTGCGTTAGATTCTGCGCAGTCCTGACCCTGGCCCTCTGAAGATTTCGGCCTTCCTTCCTTTGACTCTTTCGAGAACTGAAAACTTTCTTCTAGAATGCTGTTGCTCTCCTGCTACTCACCCTTTGGCTCTATCTTCTTTGTTGAGTTGCTGCTACTGAGAAAAACGAATTGTCTGGGCAATTGAGTATCTACACTGGATGATCTCCATCACCATATCGACTTTCTTTTATAATCCACTATTGGAGCACCAATGACCTAGATTAAAATTTAATTGATGGCTAGGATCATTTATGGGTCGATCCGTGTGAATTTCTATATGGTTCATGCCTTATCTCAATTAATACTGATTAATTAACCATATTCTCTAAGTTTACTCATAGGAAATATTTTAAAATAGGTTAATAATCTAGTTGAGATACTTTTAGGCGCAATTTCTAGAAACGATTTTTGATTTTTGGAGATCTCATGTATTCTAGCCTCTCCACAAAATTTCGTGGCTAGAACACATCCGATGCTACAAAAACTAACAATGGGAACCAGTTTTGTGTTTGGGGCACAAAATGGCCCTCATGGGTCTCTTGGTGATAGAATAACATGTATCTACTCCAACATTGAGGGCTCAAAGGATGGTGCTAGCCCTCCCATGTCTCAATAGTGAGACAAACCTAATCCGGGCCTCAAACAAGCTACCAAAACCCATATATACTTCTAAGTCGTCTTGGGGCACACTGGTCCAAGTGCATCATCTCATAAATTGTGGGGCAAGGTGCAGAATGTTGAGATGTTGTAGGTGTGCTCATGGAGTGGAGTGATTCTCTACAAGTGATAGGAGTCTCATGGCTCTCAACTGTTAGGGTGTTGCAAGTGCCCATGGAGTGGAGTAATGGTCTACAAGTGATAGGAATCCCATGGTTGCCAATGCTTCACCTATAGGGTGTCATATGCCCCTATACGGGACTTGGGCCCCAATTAAGTTGCTCAGCCCATCATGAAACCACCTGCCAATCTCACATAATGTCCAGTGCTACATCTTCAACATCAGGTACAATTAATCATTATTGCATCTAGGTGAAACAAGCTTGTGTTAGTCAGGGCACATAGAGACTTCATATGGGGCTTCTCTTCGAATTTGAGGCTTTGATCTCGAAGTAGCATTACCTCTCTAGGTAGGAGTGGTTAATAAATGACCCTATTAGGTGTTCCTAGCCCCTAAGTGGAAAAACACTTCCCTGGTATTGTTACCATTTAATTTAGTAGGGGTCCTAGGAAGGGTTCGAAAGGGACTACTACTAGATCAAGTGGCAACAACGAGACAAGGACCCAATGTCACCTAGTCAATATCCCTTGCGCTTTACAGACTTTCATTGAGGGGACGAGTCTCAGTATAGGGAAACCACTAGAGTGATGAGGTCAATAACGATGCACAATGTGATTTTCAATGCCCATTCAAAAGAGAGGCTTAGGTAATAGGTTGCTTGTTTTAGAAGCAAAAGAAGAGCTCTCTAAGAAAGGCTTGAGGGAAGGATGACGTCGGGTTTAGGAATATTCAAAAATGATGAATGCCTAAGATCAAAACTTCTAAAACCCCTCACTTCTGATTGACGTGATTATACTAGGGTTCAAAGTGAGGCAAAGATGGCTCATTCAATGGAAAGATTCAATTAAAGTGTGAGCTTTGCGAGAAGCAAGGGTAACTTTTCGCAAAAAACCCTTTGAGAGAAATACTATAAGAGACTAAGGGTTGAGAGATATATTGTGGTAAAGGCCCATCCAATGATCACCTATAGTTAAGAGAAAATGTTTTGAATGATGAACTACAAAGTGCAAACTTTCAAGAAATCCCCAAGTCAAAGGAGCTTCAAGGGTTCCCTGTTGATGTGATAGCGAGGGCATCAATTTTTTTGATATTTCACTGTTGGAATTCATTCAAAATTGGAGGATACCTAGAGGAGACATAAATGAAGAAACTTGTCTAAATGGAATCGTAGATTCCTCCCTAAAATTTCGCACCAAGCCTTAGAAAATCTACTTATCCTTAGGACTAGTACCTAGTCTATTGGGAGAATGGAGTCAAGAATGAGGTTGATTTAGGGTTTTGTTTTATCAAGGAGCCTAATTGTAGCTTCACATGCCCTGATGAAGTAGCTACCAAGCTACAACAAGGATTTATAATTCGACTTGTCAAATAATGGAGTTTTAGGGTTGGGTTTTCAAAGACAACCCCTAGGAACATTTGCTTTTTCTTGCCCAATTATTAATGCATGCAATAGATCATGACTACTTACATGGAAAAAGAAGTATATCCATCCATCATGTTTGCAAGAGAGAAGCTCCAAAATAGAATAACATTAACCCAAACAACAAAACACGTTAAAGAATCTCCAATTTGTCCTTTAATAGTAATAGCAAAATTCCAGAAGAAACAATGATCCCAAATCCAAGTGATGATGAGTTAGGAATGAGGCTTCAGTCGTATTTATATGAGCCTCTAATACTTCAATGGGTCTAATTAGCCTAACAAACCACTATAAGTGTCTCTAATGTGCAAAATAACAAGTTAATTGGTAACTAGCCCACCAAATAGCTCCAAGCAAATGACCTGTGGTGCTCCGAAGTCGCTGTGGGGGCACAAAAATATCCTCATGGGTCTCCAAGTGGGTCGAACAAGCCTATATCTCATCTGTAAGGGTTTTAACAACGATGCAACCCCTCCCTTTGTCTCCCATGGTGAGACACATTCTCATCTGGGCTCTGGAACATTTGCCAAGTGTGTAGCCGACTGAGCAAGGTGGTTGTAGTGTCCCAAACGGGGTATCTTTCTAAATTTGTAGAAAACTAATTCAACCACAATTTCTCCATAAAATTTCCATTCAATTTACAGAAGATTGGCATGTAAAATATAGCCAATATAGTTTAGCAACACAACAAAATGATAGACAGAAAATGATCTCAACTTTTATTATAATAGATAAATTGGGGTTACATGCATATAAACCAAAATAGTTGAGATGAGACGCTAACCCCCAAGATAATCTACTCCACTACTACACGAGCCACCACACTGACATGAACTGCATTGTTGAGCTCTCCTGTGAATTCTGGATGAATTCACCAAGGGGAGATGGGTACTCGCCCAATCTCACTAAATCCCCCGAGGGTTTTCGTCCTGGGGCTATAATGAAGTAGAGAATCGGGTTCTCAAACCTCTCATACAAGACAATGCTCAAATCCCAGACGTCTTCTAATGGCCTCCTCCTCCTCCTTTTATAGATTTGATGGACCCCTCTAGAAGCTCCTGTTTTATTATTATTTTAATCATTGAACACATTTCCCTTAAATAAAATATTCTTTTTAATGTGGGAAAATGGTAAATTGGCCACCATGCTTCCTCAAGCCACCGAAAATCACTTCTACCCTTCTCATCCTACAGATATTATCGTTCCAATTCCAACGAGCTATTATACTAAGGTGTTCTGCCAAGTATTCCTCCCAAAATTCCACCTTAAGAGAAATTAATGGAGTTAATAACTCAGTTTTTTGAAAGTTGTCGGAATGCAACGGAGCGAAAGGCAAACTGTGCGGATGATGGAATACACTAAGTGAATGCCATCGAACCTCATAAAAACTTCTCAAAACCCCATGAAACACCTCTTGAGGCCTCTGGGCCCATTGATGAAGTAAACTTGCACCTGTGACCTCTCTGCCCCAACCCTGAAAGTCCATCCTAACCATGCCATGAGGAATACCAAAAAAAGGAACATTACAGTGGTCCAAGAACATCAACATCGTCAAATAAATGGAACATGAACAAGCATTGAGTGAACTAAAGGATCCCATGATGTGGCTATCTACTCTCTGCTATAGTGGAGTCCCATGGCTCTCTAGGCTCACCCTACAAATGCCAATATGACCCTCTGGAGGGCTTGGACTCCATATAGGGAGACTAAATCCCAAGATGAAGACCCACCTACAATCCTATATAAGATCCAATGCGTCTCCTCACCTTACAGTACAACAAATCATTAGTGCAATTGAGTAAATGAGCTTACAAATCATGGAACCAAGTGAACACTTCACAATGGCAATGTTGAAATGTGTAACTAGGTTCAATCTTCATAATGTCTAATGTAGTCATGATCTTATGTATTTGATGTAAAGAGAAAAATTAATTTATTATTGTCATTCTTGATGCATGGATTTCATCCTCAAGATAAATTTATTTATAGGTCAAGCGCACATTGAGTGCTTCTAGGTTTGTCATAGAACTATGAAGTCAAAGTAGTCATTGTCATACATGTATGACCCCTTCATGTTGCATCTTGTAAAGAAAATTTTTGTAAAGTCAAAAATGTCATAAAGAACCTCCAAGGCCCTGTCAAACAAGTCGTCCTACAAGAAGGATTAAGTCGGCCTCCAAGCAACTATTTGACCTAGAAGAGAAGCCTATATATAAGAGACATCGACCTCACTTAAAGGAAATCCAATCAACTCACAAAAAATTCGATCAAGGAAGAAAAAGAGACCTAAAAGAGTGAACAAGAGGAGGACTAGAACGAAAGGAACAAAGTCTTTGAAAGTTGTTTTTGGGCTATCATCTCCTCACATGTGCGAAGATTAGGGCTACATCTCTACGTCAAGATTGAATTGTAGAAAGGAGCTGAGTTAGGGCACCAAAAGGTCTACTTTGCAAGCCGAGTTCCAAAGAAGAAAGAACCAAGTCAAGTGAAGGAAAAGGAAGGAAGAAATCACCAACCTTTTGAGACGTGCAAGAGCTAGGGTTTTTGCAATAGCTGAAAATTGCAATCAGAAGTTGTTGGGGTCAAAGTTGCTGGAGAAGTTGCTAGGGTTGAATTTGTTGGAGAACTTGTTGAGGTTGAAGTTGTTGGAGAAGTTGCTAGGGTCGAAGTTGTCAAATGGAAGTTGTGAAAGTTGACTTGGTCTTCGAGTGGTCTTTAACAAGAGTCCTCGGTCTTGGAATTTGTCATTTGAAGTTCTATAAGAAGAGAAGAATTCTCGAGGGTTTTCCTCTCAAGAGGAGAGGTTTTGGCCCTGGTTTTCTATTCTAAGTGATCTCCTTTCGACTGTGACTCCTCCGATGAAAGTCCGTAAAGAGTAGGGGGTTTTGGCTGAGGTGACATTGAGCATCTGCCACATTGTTAGCACTTTGTCTAGCTTTTGTCTTGTAGGGTTTTCCTCTCCAAGGCCTTCTAGATTTTGTGGTAACATTTTTGACATGGTTGTTGGGGACACGAACTGTGTGTCTTGTCCCCTTATGACAATGTAGATTATTATTTGGCAACTCCATTGGAAGAACGAAGCCCTTGTTCTTCATTGAACCTGAAAGTCAATGCTTGTAGGGTGAAGCAAACATCTCTCAAGGCATTTTGAATTCACTCTAGCGACTCCCCTTTGGTTGTTATGCGAAACTCAAGGAAATGGTTCCTTGGGATTCGCATGATGTTTACATTTTTGACTTCCTATATATAGAAGGCGACAAATGGGATATTGATCATCATTTTGACATTGATCCAATATATGACATTGATTGATGACCTTATCCTTCCCTCATCTTCTTCATCATATCACTCCCAAAATGTTTCTAAGGACAATGATGAGAATGATATGTCTGAGGTTGCTCTTCATCAAATGTTCGTGGGCTTGATTGTTGAATTCTCCATTCTTTCGTTGAAAGAAAGGATCCAATGGCACAAGTTGGATTCCTCTTTTCCTTCCTCATCCAAGGAGGACGTGATATTTCGTTGCCTTATCTCTTGATTTCTTATAGAGGTAACTTTTGTTACATTGATCTAATGATATGTGGGTTAAATTGGCTCTATGGCCATACTTAGCTTATGCATGGTGTACAGATTATGCACAGTAGTGTAGGATGCATTGCATATTACATTTCATGCCTAACATCATCATATCATGTTCTCATGCTAGATTAGATTGCATGTAGACTAGATTTACTTTTTTGTATGGATTTATTACTTGATAAAAAACATGGGTGAGTAAATTATGCCCAATGCACATGCTTCCAATAGTTGTATTGTGATGTGTAGGATACGAGTCTATGTCCCAAGAGATTGTTGGAGTTCTCATGACATCTCCATTCAAGTACATGAAAACTATGATGAAGTCATGTCCCAGTTGGAGCCAAATGTTACCCACCAAAAGTGGGTAACCCTAGGAAAACATATCTCCTAATCATCTTCTTCCAACTTCCAACTGTTAGCTAGCAACCCTGACAACCACCTTGTAGCCGTTGTGATGTGCCACTTTATCTCAGCCACTTGCATTAGTTATATGATTACTCACCCATTTGTAAAGAGCACATGTTAGAAGGTCGACAATCCAACCCAAAAGATATGTTTTTCATTGTTTAATTGTGTGCTATACTTGTTTTTCATTTGGGCATTTTGGCATGGATAATTGGGTGACGTGGAAGAAGAAATGATTTTGACCGTGGTTTTGTTCCTTCACCTTAAATGGGGGGTTAATCTTCAATCTTAGTCTTGTGAGAACTCCTCTATTGGCCTATGGATTTAGAAAGGACACTACTTGGGCAACCTCAATTTTGGTAGCATGGTTCCATTTCCCATTCCATATTTATCACCGCCCTTCGCACATTATAAGCCCTATTCACTATTTTCTTTCTTCGAGTCCACATGACCATTGGGTCCCCCTTCCCTTGCCCATATATCTGTGTCGGGTCTGGAAATGTTGCCCTAAAGGTTGATGTAGCTAAAAGAAAATTAAAAGCATATCATGGCCACAAGCAAGAAACAAAAGAAAAAGAAAGTCATAAAATGCAAAAGATGGCTGGGACATTAATAATAGCACGTGGGAAAAAACCAAGCATGATCTCTACCCCTTATCATTATGGCAATCACCTTGGTTCCTAGGGCCATTGATTGCCCCATCACATCATTAAAGGGACCCATGGATGTCCCAACCTCTGGTGAATGATGAACTACCCCACCTTTAAGGGGTTACTAACAACGATACATCATTCACAACATGCTCTGATTTCCTAGAGCTTCGAGCAATAATACAAAGAAAAATGAAGAAGTAACAAAAGACAACATTCCTAGAGCTTTGAGTAGTAATACAAAGAAAAATGAAGAAGAAACAAAAGGAAAATAAAGAGGTCCGAGCCTCCACAAGTGACCGAGCCTGAAACTGAGGAGAGCACAGGTCCGAGGTTTGTTGTAGCTCCACAGGTCTGAGATATATGACTGTCCACTGTTCCACAGATAGGTCTGCAATCCGTGCTTCAAAAAGGTAACTGTCCACAGGTTTATGAATGGAAGATCTTATCCGAGTTGCAATGGTGATTGATCACATGTTCGAGCCCTATCCACAAATTTTAAAGATATTTGGATAGTATATGCCACTCAAAACTCAGGGCCGCAGACTAAATTGATCCCGAGTACTATTACCAAGCTTATGTGGCATGTATTCTACGATATTCCAGAGCCAAAACAACGTCAATAATTTCAAGTCAAATACAGTTACGTTGTTTATTTAAAATTCCATGAGAACTGGGTATTTGATGAAGCGAGGCATATATATATACTGCTTCAGAGATGTGAATCCTGCAGGGCGATCCAAATCCTAATCGAGAAAAAAATGCAAATGATGACCAGAGCTTTCCAACAGCTTCGACCTTGTCCTTCGTTGTCTTTCTGTTGTGCGTTCTCCTCGTCTCGTGTTGCTCTCTGTGGAATTGTTTTCAATGAGTGCACTTGACTGGTATATATACGATTTTACCATAGGTTGGAGGGACGTGACAGTTGGTTTCAGGGAGCCGACTTGGAGCCAACATAATTAATTTGGAGCCGATCAGTAAAAATAGAAAATAACGTCCTCTTTTATCATGAAGAAGATATAATATGTGATAATATATGTGTATGCTTCCTAAGTGGACACGTTACACGGATAAAAGCGTGTTGTGTATTATGTTTTACATGGAGAGGCTACATGATATGAATGAATAATATGACCTGATAAGAGGTAGGTGGGGTGTTTTAAGGAATTTTGAGGTGATTAAGATTTTATATTAGGATTTTAAGGAATTTATGAAATACGATATGGATATGGTTATAGCACTTAGGTAGGATTATGGGATTAATTTATTTAGAACTTCATTTATTTATGCTAGGGTGTGAGCATATATATATATAATATATATATAATATATATATATATATATAGTTTCATTGTTATCTTAAAAAATTTGTGAAATACGATATGGTTATAGGACTTAGGTAGGCTATGGGGATTAATTTATTTTAGAACTTCGTTTATTTATTGCTAGGGTGTGAGCATATATATATATATATATATATATATATATATATATATATATGTTTCATTGGTATCTTTAGTAACGCTGAGGCATCATGAAACTAGGGTTTGTCATCTGGGATTTCTTCATCTTTATTAATTTTCCTAGGGTTGACTTCAACAATAGCTTGTCATCATATCTACTTAAGTGATTCTAGGGTTAGGGTAGCATGGATAGATGCACATATGAATTTCTCGCAGGGTTTGCATAAAGAGAGCCTTCAACGTCACAAAAGGGTTATTCATCCATCACAAGGGTGAGGACATTTGCTATCACCAAAAATGCCATATTGACATCAATGACAACATCAATGACAACTTTGACCAGCACTCTCTGCAGAATAAATTCAGCCTTCTTTGATTCGGAGAATATTGGAAATTGCTGCGAAAATCTCCTCCCAAATCTTGACTGAAACCCCTCTGTTGGTGTCTCCCTCTGCTTCAACTGGGTCCTTGCTAATTCACTGCAACTAGGTAAGTCGAATTGCTCAAGTGTCTCTCTCCAAACCCCATCAACTTGCTCTTATAATCACTCATTGAACAACCAATGACCATGATCTAATCACAATTGATGGCTAAGATCATCGTGACCCCATCAAGTGACTTTTTGGGGAGTCTCTAAAGGAAAAACAATTTACCTCAACCACTTTGATTTAATTAACTGGTTTTCCCTAAGTTAGACTTGGGGAAATATTAATAATTGGCTAATTAATTGCATTGAGGTATTTTCTCGCAAATTTTATTTTATTTATTTTTTATTTATTTTATTTATTTTGGTTCTGGGTATTGGAAAAAATGGGTTCCTTAGCCTCATAGACACCATAGAGACTAGAACACCTGTCCGCTGCTACCAAAAACTAATGATATCTTCACAGAACCTTTGCTAGAGTCTGCCTTCACCAACTTGTGGAATCGTATTAATGAGGGAGACATTGCATTTAGGGGGGACAATATTTAATGTCTCCTCCATGTTTCCCCATGTTTAAATTAAAAAGGGATGCTGAAAAAAGGTGTAGTCTCACTTTTAGCCATAATTGACCTTATATTGAGTTGAGCATTTATACACCCATTCTTGTTTTCAGCCATGACTGAGGTTATATTGAGCTGGGTATTTATCCACCCACTCTTCATTTTTCAGCCAAGAATAACTTTATATTGAGCTTGGTATTCATATACACTCTTTTTCATTGACAATTGACCTTATATTGAGTTGGGTAGGGTATTTATTATACACCCATTTTCATAATTGACCTTATATTGAGTTGAGCATTTATACACCCATTCTTGTTTCCAGCCATGACCGAGGTTATATTGAGCTGGGTATTTATCCACCCACTCTTCATTTTTCAGCCAAGAGAAACTTTATATTGAGCTGGGTGTTCATATACACTCATTTTCATTGACAACTGGCCTTATATTGAGTTGGGTAGGGTATTATACACCCATTTTCATATGTAATATGTTTAATTCAAGTGTATCTATTGATCTCTTGTAAAATAATTTGCCTAAGAGCTCCATAAAGTATGGCACATTTGCTCTTAGATTATCTTTCACTAGGGTTTTGATCCTTTTGGCCGATCCCTCTTCCAGCGTTACGCTGCCCTAGTGCTCTTCGGTTTTCTCCTTATTGCAGACATAGGGTTTGCTGTATGGTCCTTTTCTATTCTCTCTCTCTTGTGAATCACAATAGCCAATGAAGAGTGGACAGTCCTTCTACCCCAGGCTGTAATAATACCTCGCTTCTCTCAGTGGAAATATCTGCTTGGAACCAAAGTTGTTATGTTATTTTCTTTTTGAATCTTAGAATGGTACAGTGGCAATTAAGCTTCGAGTCTACTGGGAAAGTGTACAACTGATTGATCATTTTATTACCCCCTGTTTTTCCAGTGTATGAAGTTCTGTAACATTGCAGCCACTTTTTATTGTTCCGCTTGTTGAGAGTTTTCTGTTAATTTCACAATTCCATCTGTTTCCCTTGATTTGTGATTGGCTTGCACTTGGAAGATTTTAAGCATTTTTCTTTAGTAGCTAGTGTTCTGATAATTTTCTATGCTGTCCCATTCCTGGTTTTCTATAAATTTGATTATTATCAAAGGAACATTTTTTGTTGTAGGTTCCATGCGATAATATCAGTGTGCGTTTATAGAACACAAAACAGTGGGCAGAAACGCTCAAATGCTGAACTTCATAGAGTAAATAGTGTTATATTAGGGAAATTCTTAAGATGCTGAACAATAGTTCATTGCTGCACTTGCTTTTCATTATATAGGTATGGTGTCATCTGTATCTGTTGTTCGTGGTTGGCTTTCACCGTGGTGGTGTTGAGACTGGTGACATGTAATTACTGTATACTTCTATGTAGCTTTGTATGAATATCACACCGTAAGCTGCTTCCAGAATGCTTGTTTAATCTAAACATTGGATTCAATGCATGGCAGAGCCGAGTTGGACCTGTGGAGTGGCTGAAGCCTTACACTGACGAGACTATTGTTCAGCTAGGTCAGAAGGGAGTGAAAAATCTCCTTGCAGTTCCCATAAGCTTTGTCAGCGAACATATTGAGACACTTGAGGAAATTGATATGGAGTACAAAAATTTGGCCCTTGAATCCGGGATTGAGAATTGGGGGAGGGTTCCAGCACTGGGCTGTGAGCCAGTTTTCATTTCAGACTTGGCAGATGCAGTGATAGAGGCACTCCCGCATGTAGAAGCACTGGCAGGATCAAATGCTGCTGCAGGACAGATGGACAAAGATTATGTGAAATCGTTCTTGGCACTGATTTTTGGTTCGATTATGGCTTTTTGGTTACTCCTTGGACCTAAATTTATAGGAGCATGCAAGAATTATTTAAGCTTTAATGCCCAGTGATTGTAGTGTACTGGTATTGTTCAATTTTTTCCCGCGTGCAATTAACAAGATCTATGTAAGATTTTGTATGAGAGATCAAGTCTGGAAGCTCCGATTCAAAGAGAGACAAATGCACGTAGTCAATTAATATTTTGTCCAGTGTCCACTGGAAAATTCCAGTATATTATATTGATAATAATGCGTTAATTCACACATACATATAGTTCTTGAATCATGTACTTGTTTTATTTTCACTGCGGAGGGATAAATTTAGAGAAAATCCAAAAAAATGAGTAAATCATAAACTCGTTATTCAGTCTATATTTGATGTTTAGTGAATTTCTAAGAACGTTTAAGCATCCCCTGCTTATAACTAATAAAGAAAATTGGAAAACTGCACAGCCCCGAAGAAGATACCGCGGTGGCAGATTGCACTGCGCTCTTCGAGCAATTGCTGGAGGTACTTACCAGTAAAATCATCGATTATAAAAGAAAGGAAAAGTCACAATTTAAATTACTTAACATATCAGAAAATATAAGAATTTGGTTTTAAAACCAAATTAGAAATTTATCTCGTCAATATCTAAATCTTTCATGAAATAAAAGAAAAGGGCGCTTTGAATTATAAGCGCCTTTCTCTAGTAGAAAGAGATGTTTTTTATTGGTTGCTTGCATCAACTAAGTAATCTAAAAGATTGGTTGACAAAATCATGTGCTAAGAGTTTTTAAATAATTATTATTATTATTATTATTATTTATTTTCTATTTTTAAAATTATAAAGATTTTAGTATCGATGAAGTGTTTGTTAATGCTTTATCTTAATACAATGATATATAACTAAGTCTCTATTTATTAATTTGAAAATAACATTATAATCCAAATAGTATGGGTAATGCATACTATTATCTATAAATAGGTGAACATGTCATAAACAATATTGTTAAATTAAGAGATGTCAAGAGCAATATTACTAAGATCACAAATAAAGAATTTCTAAACATTTTGTATTGGAGTTGTTGCATCACATAAGTTCATTGAATCACATGATTGTTAGATGTTACATGTTAGGTGAATTTACTATTTGTTGTTTGCTAATTTGATTTTTTTTTCTTTGAGGCTCTCTTTATGTATTTTCCATTTGGAAGTTGCATGAGTTGTCAATGCGTAACTTAGAGAGGTCGCTGTATTTTATTGACTATAATATTGGTATTTAGTCTCTCTGGAAGTCCATTATATGGTTTCCGTTATATGGTTTCTACTTCATCTTTGAAGAATGTGTCTTCTTTCTTTTTTAATTGTTGTAAGATAAAGTTTGTGATTTTTTATTTGAGATTTTACATTATTCTGTGTTTCTAAAATATAAGGCTCCTAACTTTCTTCTAGGAGACATGTTGACACTTTGAAATACTAGATGTAATATTAACGCAAATACTTAACATAAAATTAAAAGGAAATAAACAGAAAATGAATCATAATGTTAAGAAGTTAATGAAGATTTCTTATATTGTTGTAATGTATTTAATGGTAAATAAACACAATAATATAATACCTATAAGAAAATTACAGACATTGGTCCCAATAATCATGAGCCATGTTGGATTCCTCTAGATAAGTGTTTTCGAAATTGTCAAAAACATTAGATATGCCTAACAAGAAGATATCAGATCTACCACTCTGTCATAGGGGCATATTATGGGTTACCATTGTTGTTTTTTCAAGGAGAGATGTGATTTTCTTATACAATAATTACTTCTAATGATTTCTTAGTTAAATTCTTCTTGTATTCACATTCATCATTAAGCAATTACACAAAATATCTCAATAGTAGAATAAATAATGCAAGTAGGATCATAAAGAGAGTCAAACAAGAGACAAATATGGTTAATTTTCCATTGTTCTATGCTGTTACAATCACTTTAGCCCATTTCTTTTCTTCAATTAGCAATCTTCCAAAACAATTTAATCTTCCAATGATCAATAGCAATTTTAGATATAACAGTGAATACAATATACAATAGAAGACAATCGAGAGCAATACCAAGAGACACCATGATTGGTCAAAGACTAGGAAAAACCCACAATGGGGAAAACCCTTTCAAATTCTTTTTCTTATTAGATTCTCATAAAATGTTTAGCAAAGAGAGAGTTCAATGTTTCAATTCACCAACCAAAAGTCAAAGTCAGTCCTGTGACTATCTAACAAAACCAACCAAACAATATCCAAGAAATGAGTCTAATAGACAAATCTGATCCAAGTCAAAGTCTCCAAAATTGATTGAAGTCTGCAGTCAATGATCAACAGTATTTTAGGTCAGCTGCAAGGACCTAGTGACCATTAGTGTCCGTGTAACCCTTTCGCCGCAAGGAGAACCCTATCAACCAAGCAGTTGTAGTCGAATTTTTCTCGATCCAACCATGCAACTCTAGATTAATTTCTTTTCCTTCCATGTGTGAACTCAGACCCTGCAATTTTAGACTTGTACAAACCAATTTCAGACTTGTATGAACCAATCCAAAGAAGAGAGAAGAAGATGTTTGATGATGATGTCCAAATGAGGTTGACTTGTCTTGTTTTTATATGCTTCCAAGGGGTGCCCAAATTCTCTTTAAAGCCGACTTGAATTTTTGTGCACATGTGGGTTTTCACCTTAAAAGATACATTTTTCCTTAACCAAATTAAATTCTTCCAAGGGCTAGGTGGGGTCTTTCTTGATGAGAAACGTTGTCCAAAGGAGGGAATTTGTCCTTGAGCTGCCAAATTAACACTTCCTCTTAGCTAGGGAGAAATTACCTACTGCAACATATGTCCCATCTCAAATACCTCATCATCATCAAATCAAATGTCGTCATTGCTCATATCTGCTGAACACTCTCGAATCTAAAAGAAGAATTTGACATCATAGGGGAGCTCAAGCTACCACCCTCTATCCTGTTGAGAAATGTAGGGCATAGAGATTAAGTGATTCCAATTTTATTAGCAACTGCTTGTGAATGCTTTTTACTTTCTTAGATTAGGATCTTCCTTTACTTAGATTATTAGTGTTTTTTTCATCAAACAACTACCAATGCATAAACCATAAAGAGATGAGACACAAAATACATGTTATCAGCCATGGCCATAACTTTTCACTCTTAAGAGGAAAACTCGAACAAATTCTTCTTCTTATAGAGATTTCAATTAACGAATACCAAGACCAAGATCCTTGACTTATTTTCCACTCCAAGACCAAGACACAAGTTCCCTTGGTGATAGTCAACCTTGTACTCCTTCCTTTGTCTAAACTCCTCTTCCACTTCGACCTCCTTCTGCGTCAAGCCTTGGGCCTTTTAGAATTAGGCCTACAATCCTATTTTAGAAATCTTAACTTGTACATAAGACCTTTTCTTATGCCTTGATTTACTTTGCTTGTGATGGAGTCCCCTTTTAGATTGACTCGGCCTTCCTTAAGATTTCAATCTGGTTACCTTGGAACTCAGCCTTACTGCAACAAATTATCTCCTCTTTCTTCGCACGTGTGACAACAAGACTACCCTAAAACAAACCCAAAACTTGAAGCTTAGAACTTCACTCTACTTCTCCTTTCGCTGATCTCTAGGCCTCCTCGTTGTACTTCACACCTTTTACTTTACACTGTATGTTGACCGAAAATCTGTCACTGAAATAATGCCAAGCAACCCTATTTATAGTTGTTTCCCTGTCAAAATAAGTTGACGTGTTGGAGGGTGAGTTGGCGTGCCATTTGGAGATCTTTACTCTATTTTGTAGCTGACATGAAGGAGAGGTCTTGTGCTTTTCTTGGAGGAATTTTCATACCTATTAAATGACTCATATAAAATGCAACATGCCCAAGAAGGATCCTTCTTAGATGACATACTCAAATTGACTTTTATGACTAGATGACAAATCCTAAAGGTTCACAATAGGAGCCGTCACTAGAATAAAATTCCTTGCTCATGAAACCCATGAGACAAGCATTACAATAATAATTTATTTTCTTCTTTTATTCATCAATTACATAAAATCACAGTTACACGTCATTATGAAGATCAAATCTAGTTACACTTTTCAACACTCCCTCTTAACTAGGGAGGTATTCATAATGGTACTTGGTCATTCTCAATCTGAAAAATTTCTCATAAGAAGAGTTAGATTGGTAACCCATCTGTTTAGCATAATATCAACCAACATTGTCACATAGCAAGGCCTTGACTGACCACTCTATCTCTCCATGAGATCTAAGCACAATGTTGGCGATACCAATGATGTATAGACACCCGCATAATTGTCTCTCTCAGAACATATGCCACTCGGGTTCTCAGGGTGTGTTCCACCAGTTCTATTCTTATCTTGGATTTCCAATCCTTAAAAAATATCGTTCCTCTATGACTACTCTTATCTTGGATGCCCCAACTCATCCTCAAAGAGTATTGGATGCTAAATGTTTACCCAATCCTCCATTATGTTTTCCCAAGTGAAGACAAGAATTATGTGTCTATTTCTCCCTCTTAATTAGGGAGGACATATCTCTTCCAATAAAGGAATGTACTGATTCCTACGGAAGTAATGTACCTAAGCTCCCTCTTGGCTTAGGAATTTCTAAGTTTCTTCGAAGTAAGAAACTTGTTTCCAGGCTCCCTCTTAATTAGGGACCTACAACAACACCACATGTGGAGATGATGGGACAACTAGCTGCTTGAAGAACTCCACACGATGTCATAAACTTCTTTTCGCTATCTAGGAGTCTTCATGTTTGGGACTTCTACATAAGGCATTGACCATCCATCACTTTCATCCATGATTCAACCAACTTAGCCATGCCTGTGCCTAACTCGTGTTTAATCGATGCAGGGGTGTGCATGCTAGAGTGTTGGACCTTTGTATTGTTACTTAGGGAGTTGCCTTGTTGTCTTTTTCTTCTCCCGTGTATATTTTATTTGCTCCTGTGTGTTTGACTAGTGCTGTTGCTATGTGTGCAGGTCCATTGTTGATATCTCAGGTGATGCTGCTGTTGTAGAGTCCTACTTGGAGTGGTAGAGTATGAGATGGTATCATCCCCCCAACTTGATGGGAAGGAAAAAAACTAGGCTTTTGGATTTTCTGTAATGGTTGCACAGGAGAATCCTGTAGCAACCCTTTTTTTCTTCCAAGGTCTTTTAACTTTGGGGGAGTGATGAGGAATATTATAGAGGGCTTGGAGGATGATGTTAGCACCCTAATTGAGTAGTGTAGGGTTGTGGAAATGGAGGGAATGTGCTCTGTGTTTTTTTCAAGAATTTTTTAGGATGAGACAAAGTTTAGGGTTAGTTTTGAAAGATATTGACTTTTTTGTGAACATGGATTTTTTAACGATGGATAGGTGGTGGATCAAGATGGGAGACCCTCATTTACCTTTGGCCATGTCATTGTTGGTTTTCTCAATCAGATCCCCTCCCTGTCGATTTTCAAGATCTTCCTGTAGTGCTACATGATCTTCCTGTAGCAATTACAGTGTTCCTGTAGCAATCCAGAGAGGGCCCAAAATTGGATTTTTGAGCCACTAGGATGGTGGAGAGTGGTGAGGACAGGGGTTTGCATGGAGGATATGGAGTGGATGGAGTGAGAAGTGGATGGAAACTTAAGGATGCTGGCCTTGCAGCTCTAAAATTCGCCACTCTCCTTAAAACCTGCAAAATGACAAAAAATATTGATAGACAGGTTATGGATCCATGTCATGAAATTCTCCTTTGTTTTTTTCTTATTCTTTTTTCTTTTTTTTTGATGGACGCACTGGCTTCCTCAAGAGAGGTTTTCAACCTATAAGCCTTCCCTGAGAGCCTCAGGGGAGGTTTTCGCCCAACAATTTTTTTTTTTTCTTTTTTTACTCCTGGGTTGCCTTAGGGAGGTTTTCAACCCAAGAGTGGGCCTCAGATGCATCATAAAGGTTTTCATCCTGATCTTTTATTGTTTTTTTCTTTTTGTTTTGTTTTGTTTTTTTTTCACAAACAAAAACAATATCTAAGAATGTTGTGACTTGCAAGCTATGGCACTTCCAATCACATTCACTTTCCTGCTGTTGGTGTTGATGAATTCTTCCTTGACATAGGCTTTTTGTAAAACTTCAATCTATAGCCATTGAAAAGCAAGGGAATCCTTTTCTCATCAATGGTCATGATTTAAACAACTCCATTGTCATGACATTTCTCTATTAGGCATGGGCCTAACCATCTTGTCATCGATTTCCCTTTGAAGTCCTTGAACCTAGAGTCATATACCAAAGTCCAATACCCTTCTTGAAAAACTTTGTCCTTGATATTCCTATTATGCCATACCTTCCTTTCCAATTGGATAAATTTGGTGTGTAAGAGGGCTTGCATTATGAATTTATTCAAGCCATTTAACTGGAGCAACCTCTCCTGTTGTGCTTTGGTGACATCTGAATCCAATTGGGCTTCCATTCTCAAAGTATTGTACTCAAACTCAATAGAGAGCAGGGATTTCTTTGCATAGACCAAATCATAAGGGGTAAAACCAGTAGTTGTTTTCCAAGTTGTGTTATAGGCCCAAGTGGCCTCCACTAATCTGTCTGCCCAATCCTTTTTTCTACTGCTCACAACCTTGGTGAGGATTCCCCTAATTCCCTATTTGTGACCTCTACTTGTCCATTGGCTTGAGGATGATAGGAAATAGATTTTCTGTGCTTGATATGATGTTGCCTTAATAGATTCTTGATCAAATGTGATGTGAATTGAGCTCCTTGATCAGTGACTATCTCTCTGGAGTACCCAAATTTGTAGAACACATTCTCCCTTAAGAACTCAACCACTTTCTTCTCTGTTGCTACCTTGACAACTTTTGTCTCAAGCCACTTTGTCAAATAATTAATGCATACAATGATGTACTTTTTCTGCCTTGATGGTGGATCAATTGGATGAATGAAATCCATGGTCCACTTGTCAAATGGCTCCAAATCTACTTGAGGTTGTAAGGGAATTTCATTCCCAGGGTTAGGTCTCCCCATCCTCTAGCACTGATCACATCGGCTAGTGTATCTTCTTGCATCTTGGTGGAGAGTGGGCCAGTGGTAGCCAACTTGTAGAGCCTTGAAGGTTGTCCTCTTGGCAGCAAAGTGACTTCCACAAGGCCCATCATGACAGGCAGAGAGGATTTCAAAGACTTCCTCTTCCTCGACACATCTCCTCAAGATTTGATTTGGTCCTAGCTTGAAGAGATTGCCCCTAATCCAAGTGAAAGGGGCACTACAATTATGCTCTTCTCCCTGGATGACAGATTTGGAGGGAATTTTGCAGCAACTAGGTAGTTGGCTATGTTGGCAAACCATGGAGAGAGAACTGAGAGAGAAAATAAGTGCTCATCTAGAAGTTTATCATCAACCATCGCTTCATCACCTGTAGGTAAAGCAAGTCTAGAAAAAAAAATTGCAACTACATTTTCTTTTGTTGGCTTATCAATGATAGTTAAATCAAACTGATGTAATAGTAGAAACCATCTAATATTTCTAGCATTCACATGATACATGTTCATTAAGTACTTAATAACTACATGGCCAGTATGCATAAAAGTTTGATATCTAGTGATGTAGTGTCTAACATTAGGGGAATTTTGAGGTCTAAAATGGACCTCTTAAGAAAAATGTACAACCAAAATAAACTTTATAAGAACCAATAGGATTCAAGATGATGATGTCAACCATGGGGGATGATTCCCCATTTTTGGAGTAAAAAAGTAAAAATATAAAAAAATAAAAAAATAATAAAACTACCTTTTTAACTCATATTTTAAACTTATCTCCTTAAGGTTTTACTCAAATTTAGAGCAGGTTTACTCGTTTGATGCAAACTTTAACTCCTCATGCAAGGAGTACCCATGTTGCATAAGTTCGATGGACCCCACTATATGAAAAATGAAAAATACATGAAAAAACGTGATTGCAATCACGTTTTTTCATGTATTTCTCATTTTTCATATAGTGGGGTCCATCGAAATTATGCAACATGGGTACTCCTTGCAATCACGTTCTTTTCATGTATTTCTCATTTTTCGTGTAGCAGGGTCTATCGAAATTATGCAACATGGGTACTCTTTGGATGAGGAATCAAATTATGCATCCAATGAGTGTTTTTGCTCGAAATTTGAGTAAACCCATAAGGAGATAAGTTGAAAATATGAGTTGAAAAAATAGTTTTTTCTTTTTTTCCCTCTAAAATTTGATGATGAAATCTAATCTTATTTATTATTTCCACTATTATTTTATAATTTCCGTAGGATGCCCATTTTAGACCTCAAAATTCCCCTAATGACTTGTTTAATGAACAACAACTAGGAGTTCTTTCTCAGTTACAGTGTAGTTCAATTCGACCTTAGACATATTTTTATTAATGAAGTAAATGGCATAAGGTAACTTATAATATATTTGACCTAAAGATTCTCCTACAGCTTTGTCGGATGCATCGACATGGATATGAAAGGGAAGAGCCCAATTTGGGCCTCTAAGTATGTGTGAAGTGGTCAATTTGTCTTTGAAGACCTCTAGGGCCTCCTGACAACTATCTAACCAACAAAATTTTGAGTCCTTGGCCAGAAATCCAAACAATGGTGAGGTTACTTTGCTGAAGTCTTTGATAAACCTCCTATAATATCCATCTAAGCCCAAGAAGCTCCTAACATCCCTATGCTTTTGAGGAGTAGGGACCCTTTTTATGATGGCAATTTTGTTTGGGTCCACTTGTATTCCCTCCCGAGATATTGAATGGCCAAGGACAATCCCTGCATTCATCAGGACTTAACGCTTCTTAGGACTAAGCGAGAGGTTCATTTCAATGCACTTCTTCGGGACTTTCCCTAGGTTAGAGAGAGCTTCTAGGAAGTCACACCCATATGGAGTGAAATCATCCATGTAGATCTCTACAGATTCATGGACCAGCTCAACAAAGATGCTCAGAACGTCCCTTTGAAAAGTGGCAGAGGAATTAGATAATTCGAAAGGAAAGATCCTATAAGAAAAGGTACCCCAAGGACAAGTGAATGTAGTTTTGTCTTGGTCCTCTGGGATGATCTGGATCTGATTGTAACCACTGAATCCATTCAGGAAAGATAAGAAATTCTTCCCTGTAAGATCATCTAAAACTTGATCAATGAAAGGTAAAGGGAAATGGTATTTCTTAGTGGCTTTGTTTAGCTCTTTGTAATCCATACTTTCTTAGTGGATTTGTTCAACTCTCTGTGATCCACACAGATCCTCCACTTTCCATTATTTTTTGGGACCAAAACTAGAGTGGATACCTACTCACTATCTAAGATGGGGTATATGAACCCTGCATCCAAAAACTTTTGCAACCCTTCCTTTACCATGTATTTGAGGGCTGGGTTCATTCTCCTCTAATATTGGCACACAGGTTTCCATCCATCCTTGATGTAGATGTGATGATTACACACCGAAGGATGCACCCCCTTCATTTCTTTATAGCTCAAAGCAAAGGCATCTAAGTGGTCTCTCAACATTCTACACAACTTCTCTTCTTGGTTGGATGAGAGAGAGGGGTTAATCTTCAAGGTTCTATGTGGTGCAAATTCTACCATTTTCACATGTACAAGACTTGGGTTCACTAGGCATAACTCAGTCCAAGGATTTCCCTCAAATTCCTTCACAAGCTCATCAAGAGGCATGGTGTTGGCGGGTTGGTTCTAGAGGATTTGGTCAATAATGTCATCTTCATCAGGTTTCCCCCCTCCTATAAAAACTTCTAGGGTACAAATTGGATGGGATGTTATATGATACACTTCATCTTCCTCCTCTTCCAACCATAGGGGTAAGTCATGCTCAATGGATCGCTGAGAAGAAAGGTACAATACCAACTGTCTGGAAAAATGCCCATTCTTAATGGTCATGTTCCTAGCTCTTCAACTTATGTAAGCATCAATAGTGGCTAGCCATGGTATTCCAAGGATGAGAGGATAACCATTTAGTTTGGTCTTAGGCTAGAGAACTAGGAAGTCAGTAGGATACTCCCAGGAGTCAATAAAGACCATTACATCCTCAACAACTCCCTCAGGAGCCACTATGGACCTATTTGCAAGTTGTAGCACTGTGGTGGTCTTTCTCAAGGATCCTTGGAGGTTTAGCTTGAGCATGGTTTCTTTAGTCATCACATTGATGGCAGCCCCAAGATCAATCAAGGTGTCAGGGACAAGGATGCCATCAATGTTCACATGTACCACAAGACTTCCAGGATCTAGATATTCTGGGAAAATCACTCTCCCCAACATTAGATAGGGTAATTTCCCAATAACATTGATAGTAGGGGTGTCTTTCTTTCTCCTCCTAGGATGTTTGAAACATTTCTCTTTTATAAGCTTATTGTAGATGGGAACATCCTTGATAGCTTGGAAGAGTGGAATTTTAACACGCGGGTTCTTCAATTCTCCCAAAATTTCGGTCTCTTCTGGGGTGTGCTGGTTAGGATGGATGAATCTCTTAGGAAAAGGAGATGGATTTACTTGAGGGTTACTCTCTTCCTTTTCCTCTTCAAGCTCCTCAGGTGGAGATGGAGGCTAGTTATCTTGGAGCACTCTTCCAAACATGAGGTTGATTTTTTGAATCTCCACAACATAGGCAGGGTAAGATATATCTCCACTATAGACCTATTGTGCTTGCTTGTTGTTCAGGTTTAGATTGGGTTGAGTAGGCATCTGATGTTTCTTGGGCGGACCAGGATGAATGAACTGTGTTTGAGATGGAGGCCGAGGCCGTAAAGTAGGAGGTTGGTTGAGTTGAGTCCTCCACCCTTGTGATGGGTTATTCCAATGAGGATGTGTAGAATCAAATGGCTGAAATGTTTGATTGATAGGTTGGGGAGGATACCGAGCTACATAGGGCCAAGGAGAAGGTGTGGACCATGATGGATGAGTGGAAGATTACCAAGGTGGCAGGGGTGCATTTTGGTTGGGATGGTAATAAGAGTAAGATGCACCTTGCATGCCCTGTTGGTATGGACGAGGGCTTTGAGGCATCCTTTGATTGATGAAACAGAGTTGTTCAACCCCACCCGCCCCTTGGTATACACCTTTCAATCGAGGCAAAGAAGGACACTTATCTGTGGCATGTATTTCCTCACAGATTGAGCATACCTATATAACATTGAATGGACGTTCGTTTACAGGGTGCCTTCTAGTGCATTTAGGGAAAAAGATAGCTAAGGCCATATCTGCTTCCTCTTGTCTCCTCTTGATTTGCATGGTGTCCATTTGCAGAGCAAAGGTATGCAACATTTCACTTTTAAATTCCTCCAACATGTTTCCAATTTAATTCTTGATAGATGTTGTGGAGGGGGAGGAACTGACCAAAACTTGACTAACCCTACCCTTCTTCCTAGCAGTCCTAGAATGGTTTTTGAATATTATCTTGACGTCTTCATAGGGTAGCTGATAGATGTCTGCTCTAGAAAACATGTTGAGGGTTTCTAGTATGTCCTCCCTGATTCCCTTGAGAAGGACTAACTTGAGTGATTCATGATCAAGGGTGCATCTGGCCCTCCTATAACTGAGTTGTAATATTTCCTCATAGTCTTCCAGTGATTCATCAGGTCCAAGAGTCATTCTAAAGATTTCTTCTTTGGTGTCGTTGGACCTACAATAGTCCCTGTACTTGTTAAAGGGTTGTTGCATTTAAGCCTAGGTAGTGATGCTATCCCCATGTAGACCCATTAACCAGTGCAAGGCTACATCCTTAAGGGTGGATGGGAACAACTTCAACTTCTGGTCATCAGAGGTATAGTCATAAGTCCTACAGACAATAGAAAAATCAAACATGAATTAATCAGGGTCCTTTGAGGTTAATCCATGGAAGTGAGGAAGGGAAGAAGGGCTTATATTCTTTATCCTGACATCTCCATTAGTTTCTCTTATGGGAAAAACCTCCTCATTCCTATTTTCAACCATGGTGTGGGTATGTGGAATGGGTTTTTCTTCTTCCCTAATAGGTTTTTCAAAGATCTCAATCTGTTCACCTAAGGGGTCTTCTAACTCCCTTGTAGTCAAAGAGGGAAGTTGAAAATCATCGAAGAAGAGTGGAGGTTGACTGTTTGATGGTGTGGGGGTATTTGGCAAGAATTTTCCTAGAGTGTCTCTACTCCTACGAGGCATGACAGTTTTTTTTTCTCTTTTATGTAGTTTTTTTCAAAACTGAATGCAAAACATGAAAGAAAAGCAGAAATAACATCTACCTAGACACCTCGCCGACAATGACGCCAACAAGTGGTGAGCCCTGTTATTGCACCAATAGTGCTGCAACTTCTGGAGGCTCTTTAACTTTACTTATCAACCTGGGGTTCATACAAAGTTCAAGGTGACAATGCTACATACATAGTAGATGAATTCTACTCATGCCACCCTCAACTAGGTCACTTGATCATTAGGGCTCCAAGACCATTCCTCTACTAAACTTAGAGGAGATTAAGTACTGAAAGCATAATGTAAAATCTAGTCCTAGTGCAGAGAAAGTCAATGCTTTTCAACTCTAACTTGTAAATGTTGTCGACTTGTAAATGCTAATGATTCAATTCATGAAAAACACAAGAATTATGCTAACTGCAGAAATGAAACTACTCTAATTTGCAATCAATCATCTAGCTATCAGGTTTTCTTGAAAACATAAGATCATCCTACCAATTCACAACTCAAGAATGCATGCATTATTTATCTAA
This sequence comes from Pinus taeda, assembly GCA_000404065.3. NCBI lineage: Eukaryota > Viridiplantae > Streptophyta > Pinopsida > Pinales > Pinaceae > Pinus > Pinus taeda. The sequence goes on along the minus strand of APFE030040647.1, from coordinate 380,366 downwards.
TTTACACTTGCAAATTCAGTGAGGTCCTAATTGCCAAATTCAGAATGAAAGAACTAAGGCTATTCACTCTTGTAGGAAAGAAAAGGAATGAAGGAAATGACCTAGGTGGTACTTCTGGTCATGGAATCCAATCTGAGGGGTCAACCTACTCCCAAACTAAGATATGCTATCATTGCAGGTCAAAAGAGGGTCAAAATAGGCTGCTACAACGATGCTATAGGATGTTACGACATGATTCATGTAATGCTACAGGAAGTCCCGAAATGCTACAAGAAGTTGGACGAGAGGGTTTGGAGGGTAAGGATGATGGGATGAAGTGATGGAAAGCTAAATGAAGGTTGTGGGGAATGTAGGGAAGGTGACCAACACCCCTAGCCAAACCCAAAACTTCAGGAAGGCCAGATTTGGGGTAAGAGGGCTGCTTACGGTGACCAAAAACAGAGCTTAAGAACATGGGTTGGCATTCATCAGAAGAGAGTGTAGAATTCCTAGTGGAGTTGGCGAAAAGATTCCTTTCCTGCAGATCCAACAACCTTGCAACATAACATAGACTTGTTCCTATTTTACAGTTAATGGTGGAAAAGGTAAATTGAATTTGTAAGCTATCTAACTAATGCTAAGAAATTGACTATGCAATGAAATACTTCCTAAGCTACAACAATCATATGTGAAGCAAGATACCAAATGCAAACCTTTCCAAGAAATGATAAACAAACTATCTAACTAATGCTAAGAACTTGATCTATGCAATGAATTACCTTCTAAGCTACAACAATCACATGTGAAGCAAGATACCAAATGTAAACTTTTCCAAGAAATCACAGACAAGAAATCACACACTATTTTTGGGCTGTGATGGTGGAGTCCTCTAATCATGCTCCCATGCGAGAGCGAGATAGGGATCATAGTCACAATTTTTTTGAGGAATTATACTCTACTGAAATGCAACAACTAATAAACATTATAGGCTAAGAGAAATAGAAATACACAAGAGGGACCTAGGCTACTAGGGTTGGGCCCAAACCCAAGAGCTTCAACTCTCTGAACTATCTCAGTGATGGATCAAGATAAAACTTCTCATTATCATTCCAGAAATGTCAAATACATCATCAAAATAACAGTCACAAGTGCTTCAGATCAATGGCCTCTTAGGTACAATAAAACTTCAAATCCTAAGGAGTCCCTTTGCATGTTTATTTATAAAAAAGGGTATCTACCAACATCTCCCTAGAAAATAGGGAAGTTTGTCTCCTAACTCGAGAATAGGTGGATCTAGATCTCCCTTGAATTGCACTGGCTTGGCTGCAAATGACCTTGAGTTGATGAGAGATAAAGTGGTGATATTTTTCTGATTTGAGGAGTTAAGGAGGTGGACAACCTCCTAGAATCTCTCCTTGTTGTTTACTCTGAGCTCCTACACTCAAATTATTTCAAAATTGCTCCAATTCCTGCATTTAACACACATTAGGCCACATGACATAGACACACTTCTTTTACTCCTCTCACTAAGCATAATATAACAAAATTGGTAGATAATTGTGAGAGAGATAATTTAATAAGTTGGAGGATGGCATTGTGACCCTTATGATATACATATTGATGAGCCTCATCAAAGGTATGGTGAGGGTGGAGGTGGTTTAACCTATTGATTCCCTTGGTTTTTTATGGATTGTTTATCCTATGAGATCCCACCATGCTTGGAATATGGCACGAGGTGTTGGCATTATGATACAGGTATTGTCCTTGATGGCAACTCACTTAGATGAAAGATCACAGTACAATAGGTTAACAACAAAAAATTACAAATCAATCTACACAGAATGAAGAAAGAGAGGTATATGCAGGTTCACCTTGACCAAGCTGCGTATACACGTAGGTTCACTGACCACAAGTAGCGTATACGTATACACGCACTTGCACAGAAGGAAAAGCGTGTATACCTTGGAAAACTAAGTTTTTGGTTCGAAGTATTTGGTCCATGGTATTGGTCCAAGGTATCTAGTCTGAGGTATTGACCCTATGTATTTGGTCTAAGGTATTGGTCCTAAGTGGTTTTTGTCCATGGTATTGTGAAAGGCCTAAAACTATAAAAGGAGGAGAAGGTCATTAGGCCAAGGTGTGCAAGTATCGAATATCTGATGAAGTGTGAGATCTAGTATGTAGGTTATTGGCTTATGGTGCTGTGCTTGATATGAACCAGGGATGAACCTTAACAGTTGATGGAGGATAAGATCTAATGATGGATCAAGATCTTAAGGCTTGAAATGAATTATCTTTATATGGTTTGATCATGTTTATTCTATATCTGTATACTGACGCATGTGTTGTTGTGTAAATATTATGATCTGGGTATAACTAAAGTTTGGAATAGCTGCAGAATTATGAATTAATATTTGCAGATGTATACGCTGGTTGGCTTTGAGAAAAGAGCGTATACATGCAGGTTCGAAACATGGAAGTAGCATATACCTTATAAAATATGTTTCAGTTGTTCTGTTTACTGTCGCAGAGTTTTGGGTTCTGGTTACTGTATTCTGGTGATAGTATTCTGAATGATCAGATTGATGGGTTGTCAAAGTGATTGATCGATTCGGTTGTGGTTGGTTTAGAAAGTGATTGGTTGACGTAGATGTATTTGATGACTGAATTACATTTATGATGGATCTAGTCTGAAAATTTATGAAACGTGGTCCTTGGAGGAAGAAAGAAGGTCGTAGCCTATGTACTAGTAAACATATCGGCTAGTACAAGAGTTAGGGGGTTCTAGATCCCTTCCAGGAGAAGCTAGAGAATGAGAGAAGGTTGTAACCTTCTGCAGGTAGAAGCTTGCGTACTGGTATAAGTCTGCACTAGTACAAAATTGTAAACATATTTTCTTATTATTAAAAGAAGACAGAGACGATAGCAGCGAGTGGTTTTCACCCACATTGGGTTTCCACCTTATATCTTGGTGTTCATGTGTGTTGCTTATGTGTGATGCTTTATTCTGCTTTTACTGCACTGTTTAATAAATTTTTGATATACTGGTTAAAGTTCAATGCATGATAAATTGGGTAAATAAAAAATTCTCTGCATATATGCTGGCTGTCTTAAGCACAGTCGCATATACATGCTAGTTCACTTAGCTGAAGTAGTATATGCAAATCTGTTTGGAAAATTAAATTATTGATTTGATAATACTGATTCACCCCCCCTCTCAGTATTATTTCCAACATGAGGATGATTGGCTGAAAGAAAGATCTGGTTCAACCAATCTATGGTCAGGTGGAAAGTAGAAGTCCCAAACCCAGTTATGATTTCTCATGGTTAATAAAAACTAAGTTTCTCTTGCTTTTGGTAAGGAAATGCACTGGTTATTATGTGGATTTAATGGTTGTTCTCTTATGGTTATTTATCTGGTTATATTTTGGTTATAATCATGGTTTTACGACATACCTTAGGCATGGTTCTTTTCATGTTTTCATTCATAACTGTTGGCGGGAAAAACTTCCCTAAGGTTAGGTTTGAAAACCTCAACAATTTGAAGGCAGAATATCAACAAGAAGCATACATTCAAGCAAGAAAACTATGTAAAATACTAAAGTTTGGTTTGATAGGAGTACCCATAGGTCCTATGTTTGATGCCGATCCTGTAGGGTCCAAACCCTTTGCTTCCTCCAAAGTGATTAGACCTGCAACACAGTTCAGAGAAGCATATACATAAAAAGTAGTTCAAAGTGCGTTCATAATAAACATGTTAGATCATCAAACATGAACATATAAATCATGATATATTAGACATGAATCATGAAAAATATGAGATCATAACATATTAGGAACAAGAAAGAGCTTCTTTATTGATATCAACAAATAGTAGTGGAAGAATACAACCTGATCCTACCACGACACCAACGAAACCTTCCTCTGGATCCATCCAACCTAAGCCTCAAAGATGGCCTCTCAAGCATGTGCAAAACGATGTCATATAATGGAAGATGAACATCCCTGCAAGGAAACAAGGGTTTCCTATGCCTAGGAGTGTAGGAGGTATAAGGAAAATTTGACTTGATCTGGGGACAAAAAGGACTATAATGTCGATATCCTATCTCCTCTCATTTAGGCCTTCCATGAGGTGTATAAATACCACAAAAAACCAGTTGATTCAGTTGGGCCACGGGCTCCTATAGATGGGCTTTCGGTGAACCCCATAAACCTCGCCCGAGAAATAGGAAATATTTTTATTTTTTCATATTTTAAATTATGTACGTGGTTCTGTGTTACGATACTTGCGTGTGTACACACTTTTTAAAGGGAAGAGTCACATATGGAATTAAAAATATTATTTTTTAATAAATGATCAAGTCTGAATGGGAAAGGGTTGCCCAAGGCCATATCAGAGCATCGGAACTACATGAGTGTTGAATGATGCTATAATAGATGCCCCCTAATATGAGGTCAGAAGGGTACATGATGACTGAAATGTGTTAAGTATAAAGAGATATTGTTTGAGGACCTAAGCTCACTGAATACCTATAGAAGGAATCAGAAAGAAGACTCATGTCTGAGGCGGGCATACCCATGCTCAGAAATAGTAAAGCATGTCTGCTGATCAAGTACAAGGCAGATCCATCATGTATACATAAGTGTACAAATAAGGTTGAAGAAAACATAGTGGATCATATGATCATATCGTAAAGGAACACAACGAAGCTATGTCTCAATATCACATATAAAAGAAAATCTGATCAATGATGTTTGAAGAATGTGTGGTCAATGATGTTGCATAACTGATCCTCATAATACTACCATGTCATATAGGTGGAATAGTGGTATTGCATAAAATAGGGTGTTAACATATAGAATGCTACTGAGATGAACTGGAACATATAAGGGTGGCTGGTAGCACTGGCAGAAACTAAAGGAGTTGACAAGTGAACCAAGATGCTGACAAAACCCGAGGTCTTCACCAACTGCATATGGTACATTTCTACACTATGGGAATAAATGAGATGAAATCGACCATGTGAGAAATCGTTTGATTACCGGTCATTGATGTATATGGTTAACAAAGATGGGACAACTCAATGATAATGGTGATGAGAGTCAAGGTACCCCGATACAATCTAACAAGTCCGAATAAATGTGTTGAAGTCAAACACTTGAGAGAATCTATCAATCATGAGACATTGATGTATTCTCACTGTTGATAGCGAAGGAGTCTGCCACTGATGACTACAAACCCTAAGGTATTGAAAAAAGGACTCTAGATCTTGTTCCCAGAGAAATGAATTGGAGTCGACAGGAAAAAATTCGCTAGAAGGAAGGCATTAAGGCATCCCGCATCAACCAGCGTGAGTGTAACCACAGGCCAATAATTTGGAATAACTTGGATGAAAAGAGATGAAGTAACCATTTCGAAGTACGTTTCCAGCGTACACAAGATGTGGATAGTGCATGACAGAAACCCTCTGAACCAACCAATTATGAGAGCTGACATGGAGGCAAGGAATCCACCAATAGGGTCAAATGGAAACCAAGGTGCTGCATGAATCCCAATGTGTGATAATGTAAGCTGACACTGAAAACAAGGGAAACCACTCAGTCAAAAGACCCATGATGATGATCGATGTTGAGCACAAGGTCACCTATCAATGATGTAAATAGGGCCAGGGTGCAACTCTAGGCCTACTTTCAGAGAAATTTGTTGGAGTCAATAAGAGTAGACCCGCTAGCAAGAAGTCAATGGAGACCTTCTTAACTAACATGAGCAAAGGAACAAATAACTGATGTTATGCTGAAGATAACTTGATAGACCGGGTATGGCCGATTGAAAATGAGTCAAGAGACACCGCAGAATGGACGACACAGGTCGAATTCCCTTGAAAAATATCATGACTCATATGTGACTCTATGGTAGCATAAATTAACTTTGTTTTAGTTTGCAATGGAGAAGGCATTAAAAAACTCTCCATATGATTGGAAGAGATAAACAACTAGAGAAGGACTAACTCAAGAACAAGGTTATGGCTCTCCTAAAGTAGGACTAAGTCCCATCCCAATGGAGGAAAGACTTACTTTTAGTTCTTTGTTCAAGGGCGACATAACTGACACTTGTTGCCATCAAATATAGAAGTAAATGTCTCGTTCCCGCTCTTTTTGGATTTTTTTTTTTTTTTTTTTTTTTTTGCATTTTCCATACTTAAATCTTGAAAAATAATAAACGAATGCCTATAGTACAACGGAAAGAACAAGTGTTAAAGGAAGGTGGGCTAGTTCCAAGGATTGGAACATTCCTATGATCAATGCAAGGTGGTGAAAATTGGTCGTCAACACTCAAGGGAATGTTCTTTCCATGGATAAAAGGTGTCAATTCGCAGAGGCTAATGAATACACGGTTTGAAGTTGCAGAAAGGTCATGGTCAAAAGTGGCTTATACATGAGTCCAAATGAAGCCGGCTCAAGGCCAAAAGGGTACAAGTATTCAATATGCAATTGAATGGTACAATTTAACACATGGGAGCCTCTAGGGTATAAATCCAAAATAATAGCAAAGAAGGAGATAAATGAGGCTTCATTCAAAGTCATGGTGGGACTAAAGAGGACTCCCGAGCCTAAGCAATTATTGCAACATGGGCAACATATGCTAGCGAGGATATAACTAGGAGTCCCATGTAAGGAATGCCTCTACCATTATGTTACGATTTTATAAGATGACGAGTGAAAGTGGTTTTGAAAACTGCAACATAATGGGGTCGAACCTATGGAAAAATATCACAGTATGAGGTTAAGATGCATAGTGCAATAGAAAAAATGGTATGTCCTAACGTATATGTCAGTGACAAAAACGATACCTACCATGATAGATCTATGATCGTGGAGTCGAAGTGTTGAAAAAAATGTCACAAAGTCTTCAGTTTCCCTGGAAAACAACCTCCCCCAACACTTCAAGCCAAAAGTTAAAAAGTTCATGAAATAATAAAATTTTAAAATTATGAACTTTATAAAAGTGGGTTTTTAAAGTTTTAATATAAAATACATTTCAACTCACCAAAATTCATTTTAAATTTCAAGTGTTGAGAGCTTGAGAGCTTGGGAGAAAAATTTGGGAACTCCATCTCATGATTTCATCAACCAATTTGTGAATCGAAGGCTTCCAGGTAATTTTAAATCCATAATATCATCTAATTTATGCATTTTGAATAGATTCAATCAAATTTTCACCATTGGAATTTTAATTTTGAATTTTCCTTTGCATGTACGTGGGTTGTCCTTTTGAAAATCACTTATAGAAAGCCCTACACATGGGTTTTCAAAGGAAAAGACGTGTGTACACACGACTGCCATTTAAAGAAGTCATGTATACACAGAAAAATATGAAAATTTCAAATTTTAATAGATGAATCTTCTTAAATTTGCAGGATGGAAATTGGTTTGGAAGGAGAGGGAGCATAGTGAAGTTGACAATGAGGTTTTATAGGAACTAATGGCATTGGATGCATTAAGAATATGTCGATTGCTCAATTTTTTCATGATGTCAAATATGAAAACCCAAACTCGGTTGCTAGATATGTTTGTCCATTACTGGGATCCAGAGCAGGAGGTTTTCATGATAGATCAAATGCCTTTACAAATTGATGTAGAAGATATCTACTTCATTACAGGACTTTTCTGAAAAGGGATGCAGCTGATCTGAAAGAGAAGGCCCAGGGAGGCCTAATTGTCTTTGATTATATAGATACCTACTGCACACCAGGGACAGATAAGATCAGATCCCAAATTCCAATCAAGAGTGTGATAAGCCCTCCAATCAAAAGGATCCTCTTTACCATTGTCAGAGTGGAAGGCTCGAAAACTCTACATCAGGCCTCTTGACCTACCATGTTCTTAGCAGTAGAGTGCCTTCATCTAAAAGTCTTTGATTGGTGTACATGGATCTTGACCTGTATGAAGAAGAAACTGTCTTCAGTGAGATGAGGGAAAATGAAGCATTTCAGATATGGTAGCATACTTTGTTTATTTTTCTTTGAGAGAGTACCAACAATCCGAACTAGAGTTTCTACCACCATCAGCAGTCCTAGGGATCCGAGGATGACCAGATGGGTACACCTGTTTAGGCGACTAGGTGGGGGCAAAGTCACCTGAGCAACATTTGATGACGAGTTCTTCTTTTTGTTGGAGGATCAAGTCATAGATATACATGACTACCCCTATGCATGCGTAGACTACCGAGAGGACCCGAATTTGGCCCTTCCTGAGGGTGCTGCATGGGGTGATATGGGTAAGAAATTTTTTAGATTTTTAGTTGATTTGATTTTATTTGGATTTTGAATATGATCTTAAGAAGTTAAAATTATTTTTTTTCGTGAAACAAAAATCTTACAAGATTATTTGATCATGATGCAGATGTCAGACTAGTGAGACCTGAGGGTCTAGCTAGGCATAAGAGTCATGGAAGAGACACAAAGAGAGAAATAGCTGAGGCTGAGAGAGTGATTCATATAGTTCAGAGGAACTTGGAGAGTTTGACTCGCCTGGTTCCCATGGTAGCCATAGAGGATCTCCCTGAGGCCATTCAGAGGCGAGTGTTAGGAGTACCACGAGAGTGGGTGCGATTCTTCTGATGGGTGGCAAGTGGCATCATCTTCTTCCGTGACGTTCATCTAGGGTAGGGCCCATAGAATTAGATTTGGATGATTGATCTTTTATGGACATGATTGGGCTTAAGCCCTAATTTTGTAGAACATTTGTCCACATTTTGTAATATTTTGGACATATTATTCCTATCTATATATAGACGGTTTCACGATGGTTTGATCACATATATAGATGATTTTATGATATTTTTGATTTTACTGTGATGAATGATTAATGTGCCAATCTAATGCATGATTAGCTATAGAATCAACAAATGAATTTTCTGATCATGGAATATGAATAAAAGTAATAAAACTAAATGATCTTTGTAATAATCTCACTCTCAGAAATTGGTGATGTAATAAAGGAACTCTCACATGATATATGTTATTTAATTAAGACACCAACAGTTGTGAATCCAAATGAACCACAAATGATTTAATACCAAAAGATATTTCTTCGGATAGTAAATTAATGACAACACTGTATTCAACCATATTTTTGGGTGCAGGACCAATATATGCCTCTTGAGACTAACCAATGACTAGACGGATAATATATTACCCAAGCGGGGAAAGCTAAGCTCTGAGTATGTCTACTAGCAGCATCGATGAATCCTAGATATACCAGGTCACCCATTGAAACCTGCCAAAGCAAATCAAAATACCAACATCACCATAAGACCCATAGGCAAAAATAAACAATTATGTATCATATTTACAAAACAAAGCAAATGCTAGGAAACATCCTAGGCATAATACTTCTTAATATAGACCCCATTTCTCGGCTCCGACAACATGTTTCCATCGAATTCAACCAACTCATATGCACCCTTTTTCAAGACCTTTTTAATGATAAAATGACTGTACCACATGGGTTTGGACTTGCCTTCCCCCAAGGTGTCCTTATCTTTGTCATAGAATAGGACAAGGTCACCTTCAGAGAAAACCCTAGGACGCACAATCTTGTCATATTGGATCTTTACTCTCTTTTTATGAGCCTCATTCATTGTGGCTACATCGTGACATTTCTCATCAAGATGTTCCAAATGAATGAGGTGTTCTTCAAGACTAGATGTGTCTTAGAGAAGTTCAACTGCTAATTTAAGATATGGGATCTCACATTCCACAGGGAAGATTGGTTCCAAACCGTAAACTAGTTGAAAAGGACTAAAACCTATGGCGGTTTTAACAAACATTCGGTATGCCCAAAGCGCAGGATACAACATGTTGTGCTATTTGGATATAGCTTTATTAATTTTCCTTTGTAGGATAGTTTGGAGGGATTTGTTCAAAACTACAACCTGACCTTTAGCCTGAGGATAGTATGGAGATGAATGCTTCTGTAAAAATATCAACTTTAAAGCCAACTCATACACCATCTTATTCTGAAAATGACTACCATGATTAGTGACAATCTCCCTTGGAATACCAAAACGTGAAATGATTTGGTTGAATAGGAAAAGTGTTGCTATCTCACCATCATTTTTACAGGTAGGCATAGCATCTTCGACCCACTTCGTAAAGTAGTCCACTGCTATGATAATGTACTTGTGACCCTTAGCCAAACTCATGTTACAAGTCATAAAATCAATACGCCACTTTGTAAAAGGACCGAAAGTGATGACGGGGAAAGAAGAGCTAGATGAGCGTGCATTTTCCGAGTATATACCTAACAAGGATGACACTTTTTGACCGCTTCCATACAATATTTAAAAATCGAGGGCCAAAAAGATCCTGCACGCAATATTTTTTGGGTTGTAGCAAGCCCAGATAGATGACCTCCAAAAGCTCCATTGTGGTAGTCATTATGAATAGATTCAACTTCTTCTTAGGTTAAACAACGCTTAAGGATTGAGTCAATCCTGTTAAGATACAAAGTGTCACTGATAATAATATAATTTATAAGAGGAAATACCTGCTATAACCAGGTGGACTCAAAAGAGGAGCAGAGGTCAATGTATTTTTAGAGCATCGAAGGAGCATTGAGTGAAATCATGCCAAACAAATGGAACTCATTTCTTCATTAATCGCATAAATCCTTTCATAATCTCAGCGTAATTTACGATAAATCTCCTTAATAAATGGGCTTTACCTTGGAGACTTTGAAGTTTACGAACCGTTAACGGGGGATGCAACTGAAGTATTGCCCCAAACTTGAAGGGATCAACACGAATCCCTTCATTGGAAACAATGAATCCCAATAACCGACTGAATGTGACAGTGAAAATGCATTTATTAGGATTCAACTAGATTTTATAGTGACAACATCGTTCAAAAACCAAACTAAGGTGATGTGGATGATTAATTCTATTTTAAGAATGAGCAGCTATGTCCTCCAAATACGCTTCTATTATGTGCTCGATGTCGTGGAAAGCATACGACATGTCCCGCTGAAACGTAGCTCTAGCATTGTTTAGGCCAAAAGGCATCTTCTTGGCGCGGCTAGGGAGGGGGCTCTGGGGGCCTGGCTCAACGGCGACACTTTCTCTTTTCTCCGTGTCCGTTCCACATGCGCTTCACCGAACACTGAAGGCCCTCAACGGCTCCTCGAATAGTTGTGTTTGTTTTTTTCTCGCCCACCAGTAGGTATGTACGCAAATGTAACCCAGGGGAAAATAAATGTTGTCTTGTGTTGATCTTCAGGACGGATAATTATTTGATTATATCCTGAAAAATCATCCATGAAGGAGAACACCTCATTTCCAGCACACTCATCATTGATCTGATCAATAGGCGGAGTGGTGAAATTATATTTAGGACAAACCTTATTCAAATCCCTAAAGTGAATGATACTCGGATCATTCCTTTCCTTTTATCAATAGGGACTGGATTCAAGACCCATTCAGTTAGAGGAGCGGGGTATATGAAACCTACCTTAAGCAACTTTTCAACCTCAACTTTAATAGCTGCTACTTTCCTAGGATTTACCAATTGAAGCTTTTTCCATACAAGTTTAGCGTTTTCATATGTCTTGGTCTCATGCTGAACTATCAATGGATCGATTCTAGGCATTTCTTCATAAGACCAAGAAAAAACATCTCAAAATTCTTTGAAAAGGTTGGTATAAATATTGATTTCTTTAGGGGAACATGCAACTCCAATGAAGATATTCTTGATAATATTGGGACTCTTAGAAATGTTCGCCGAAATAGTTTCTGAGATATTATACATATTACCTTCGGTAAAAAATTGTGTTGGGGCCAAAGGATTTAGAATTTTGTGAACACTTCCAGTTGAAGAAGGACCAAAAAAATTTGACTTAACTTGATGCAAATTAGGGAGAAAATAAGACCGATGATGCAAATCATCCCATGGTATTTCTGCACCAGTCATTGCTTCTAGGATTGCATCTTCGGATGGTAAGACTATGTCAAGGCAGTCCATAGATGAAGTAGAGTCAAGAGTCCAGAACATATCCACATCGCCATCCAAATCCTCTTATGGGGGAGGAATGGGATCAAAATCTGCAGAATTCAATATAGATTGGTACACAATTTCTACTGTAGATATGGGGTATGCCATTCCACCTACTTGCCCCTTTTCTAATGTGGCAGTATAGGGGGGTAAGTGCCAAGGATAAAAAAAATAATGAGTTCTGAATAAACCTCTTCGAGGAGCGAACTTAGAAGATGAAATTGCATTAACATGAGCAATAGGAGAAGGAAGATCAAAAGTGCCCATCAATGAGGAATACATTCCAACTCCCAAATTCTCAATAGGCTACTTGGTAATCTTCACCAAGGGGATGGTAGAGTCCAAAGTTGCATTGGGATCATTAGGAGAATAAGCCATTTGATTAATTGTGACAATTCTCCGTTTGTGGGGGGGAGCATATGATGCGAAACAATGATGAAACAATAACATCCATTGCGTAAACCCAATTTTGACCCAATAAAAGATTATAATCAAGGTTGGCATCAACTATCTCTACCTAGACATTGACAACCTTGACCCCAACACAGATGGGAAAGGATGGAAGCATTCCATGAGGCCTATGAGAATGACCATCAAATGCAGTAAGGAGAGTAGGGGAAGGAACAAATTCCAGAGATCGATAACCTTCCAACATGATATCGACATGACACATGTGGAAGCCCCTTCATCAAGTACAATTAGAAAGATATCCATTTTTCGATATGTAAATTTAATTTGGAAAGCCACGTGATGAGGGAGTCCCTTATTACCACTTGACATATCAAATTTTATAACAAGAAAGTTCTTCAGATCTACTGCTTCGATCGCAGTGAGAAATGCACTCCTTTGTGTAGGACATGATTGGAGTACCTCTAACATTGATGTTGCACAGGGGCTCTAAGCTAGATCTTCGATAATAGAGTAGTTTTGAGAAACCCTAGCGTCGGGATTAACAGTCGAATGTTTTGTAGAGCCTTTCAACATCCGAGGTATAGGATCAACTACAGAGCTCTCAATATGGAGTGGCTCTGGGATATCGGAAGCAGCCTTAATGTTAGAAAGTTCCAGCTCACCATATTCATGTGATATTGTAGTAACATGAACATGAGACCTCACCATATATAAATTCGATGTGGATTCCCCTTCCTGGTTTCCCACTGTGGGGGTTCAAGTACCAGCATTAGTGTTAGCAAGCATTTTCTGCCCTTGGGGAAAAGGGTTAGTCAACACAGCCTAGGAACTTGAATAATCCTATTGAGCTAACAAGCGCTAAGCATCCTGAATCTTAGGGAAAATATGGTTAAAATGATCCCCATTGCATAAATTTCATGGGAACTTTACTTTATTTTTTGATTCCTTCTTTCCCTATCCAATATCGTTACTGGACTTGTTCGTATTCCCCTTTCCAACCTTATGTTTTTCTTACCATGTCACTTCTTCTTCCCATCAGATTTTTGGTCCCCTTTGGGATTCAAAGATTGGAAAACATTAACTGCTAGAGGTTGGGAAGGCATAGCCACTAACGACAAAGCCTATGCAGGAGAAGTAGATTGTAAAGACAACAGACGTAATTGATTCAACAGGTTAGCCGTACTACTATTGATCGACCCTAAAATTCCGTCGGCATGGGATCTTGGCTTAGGTTTGGCTAAATCGACTTGTTATCACTCCTCCAGATCTCCAAGGCTGAGGAAGAGTCCAGCTGACGTAACCATAGACCAACCTTTTGAAATGGTATCTAGCCCTACCAAGCCGGAGAGGGCTCTCTCCACAAAATCATAGCCAAGAGGGCTAGATGAATTAGGGTTTTAGGATAGTTATGATGTGCAGAGGGTTTTGATTGTTTGAAATTGGGTTGCTGGATGAGGATTAGGTCAAAGAGACTAGGTTAGGGAAAATAAGGGTATGATTGCAGACATATGATGGAGCAAGGTAGGTAGACACAAACACTTTAAGGTTCTTGAGTGAGATGGATCAGACTGGTGAGGTGCTAGAAAGAGAAAGACAAGCATGTATTCTTTCTAAACTGAAGAAAATAGAAAAATTATGAAGATTTCCCCAAAACAGAGCATGTAAGATGTATTATGCTCATCAACTTAAAAATCAACATATCATAGAAGTGAAATGAAACATGAGAGTACAAAACATTAAAATAGATGCAACATAAGAAGAAACTATGTCAAAATGCCATACCACAGGTATTCCATCAAAATAGCCGCAACTCATTTATTAAATTTCTGCCAAATACTGATTATACTAGTGTCTTTGTTCAATACAACAACATCCAACTGAGTCCAACTTGTAGAATGACTGAAAAATTACATGATATATGCCTCAAAAAAACTCCTTCCATCATTAAGGGTCGAATCCATGTGCTAAGGAGATGTTCCACCAAAATCTGAACTGAAACCTAGAGTGTAGGGAGGTCAAACTGACTCATCTCTCTCTTTTTGGAAACTGATTCATTACATGACAAAAAGAGTTTTCACCTAATGTATTTACCCTAGGTAACTTTAAAAGACATAATTACATTTGTTTTAACCAATTACATCAGTACAAATTTGTAAAATTCCTTGTGTAACTGAGAAAGTGTGAAAAAGTAGCAAAATATCAGTTTCTGGTCTTATGCGCAACATGAGTGGTCTATGTGCAATGCCTTTGGTCTGTGCACAATGCCATTTTCCAGCTAAGTTTTGAAGGGGTTCCCGATGTCCAAATTGAGCTTAAGATAGCTCATTGGAAAGCCTGTACTGTCTAGTTTCCAGAAATATACTTGGTTCCAAAATTGATAATATTTAACCCTCCAAAAAGTCAATCTCCCAAGACTTCTCCTGTGCACAACAACTCGCTGAAAAAGAGGGCAAAAATGTGATTTTTGAAGTGTTTTTGGCCATTTCTCCCTGTCACATTGCCCAATTTTGGTGTGCCAATAGTCAACATTTCATGTTTACTGCCTTGAATCCAATAGTGGTCTTGGTTTTTCATTTGGAGGCCTCTAGAAGGTGCGCAACGCCTAGGGTGCTGCGCATAGGGTAGTCAAACTATGCAAACACTGTGAAAGTTTGCACAGAAACCCAAAAATTTCAAAAAAATGCCCAGAAACTTGTCAAAATTGATACATGAACTGCTGATGAAGTATGCCAAGCATGGAAAGAGGCCTCAAAAGGCTATCGAGTTTTCTCTTCTCCTCTTGCATATTTATGGTTTCAAGCTTTCACTTCACTTTCTTGAGTTTTTACCTTGCTATTTCGTTTCTTTGGAAATAATAAATGGCCATCCTCCTCTATATGTCATTGTCTTACTTTGATTTCTTCAGGAGCTTCTCAAGATGGTTGTTAACTCTCTCAACCCAATGCTCCATGTTTTCATTGATCATTATGGAAAATTTATCATCTAAGGTAAGCTCCTTGTCTAGTTCAGCGTCTTTCTGTCTCTCTAGTTCTAATGCTCGCTTTAGGCCTTTGGTTCTTGGAATTTTTCTTGAAACTTGTTCTTATAGCTCATCTGAATCACCATATTTATCATATGCTTCAGCGAGTAAGGCCTTAGCCTTTGTATCTTATCTTTTGGCTTTGAGAAGGTCCACCTCCACGATCAACTCTTTTATTTTCAATTGTTGATTTTCCTGCTCAAGAAATAAAATGACAAATTTATCTCTATCCAATTGAGTTTGAAATTGTTTGATTTGGGCCTCTGTCATGGCATTTGGTCTTCTTCCTCATTGTCTCTATCTTCCTCCATAGTGTTTGGTTAAGAAAACCTATGGATAAGGTAGGTGGGAATGGGAAGTGGAAATAGGATTAGGGAATAGGGATAGGGCTATAAAAAATAGAGGAGACGAGGGGAGGGATTATGGATTTGTGGGAGGTGAAAATTTCAAGGGAGTTGGGAATGATAATTAAATTATAGATCTATGGTAGAGGTTGCCTAGGAATTTTGGAAACCTAGGTCTTAGGGTTTTATGGGAAAAGGGTTTAGGGACTAGGAAATGCTAGTGTAGGGGTAGGGATGGGTTTAATAGTGATGTAGGAAGGTGTTTTAGGGTTTATGGGGTAAATTTTTGAATGATGACCTAGTGGAATGACAAAAATTTCTGAGTGGGACCCTAATATGATATGAAAAGAGGATTTTTGATCATTGATGGCAGGATGCAAATACTGACACTAACATTGGCCTTATTGGGGATGGAAGCTCTGAAATAGGTGTCAAGAACACTGTAGACTAGCATGCCTATCCATTGGGCGATACAGTCAAAAACTCGATAACTAATGAGCATGACTAAATGCTGCAAACTCAAATGACATAAACTGACTTGTGAGAACTTGAAAACTGATTTCAAAATGACTCATTACTGACTTACTTAACTGACAACTGAACTTTGAAAATGGAAGAAAATTAGTGAAGCTCCATGGCCTTCACTTTAGGCTCCGAAATCCAGTGATTCTCTACTTCACACTTGCAGAAAGTTAAACTGTACACCGTCAACTGAAAACTCTACTGGAAATTGACACTGAAAAAATGCTCATAATTTTGAGCTTATTCATCACACCTTATCTATTCTAATTGACCCATAACTTGTTCACTCAAGTGATGCGAAATTTTTCCAATGAAGCCAAAAAAGGAGATGACCATTCATTGAGATTTTGCTCACATCCTATGTAAGCAGACAAAATGATGTAGATGTAGGCAAATCACAATGAAAACTGAAACCAAGACTTATGCTGACAAACAAAACAACATTAATCTTCTCGAATGCTTGCAAAAGACTATCCAAGGGATCTTGAAAACTATGAAGCATTACCTTTTGTGAATCAATAAAAGGAGAAGAATAAGCATTATTTACATATGACTGTAACAAATTAGCAAAAGGATCCTCCATAATATTTTCAACAACATAAGTGTCCATATCTATGGGATTTGGGGCAGACTCCTTTTCATCAACATACCTTTCATTTTCTGAACCTTGAGGAAGATTTGTATTTGCAAGGGGCTATAAAACAACTTCTTCTTTATCACTGTTCTCCTCTTCATAATCACTTGGAAACTGGAAAGGCTGTACATTAACATCATCATTATTAATGGATGGAATATGTATTTGCAAATTAATAATATGATTTATTTATTCTTCAGTAAAAGGAGGAAGTACTCTTTGTTTTCTTTGGACAAAACAACAATTGTCTTCTTTCCCTCCTAAAGTTTGACAAGGATGTTGAATATCTTCATTAATTTCAAGCAAAGGAGTATATAAATTTTCATCAGACTGCTGATTCATTTCATGTGATTCCTTTTGACTATCAAGATGAAAAATTCCTTCATCTTCAAGCAAAGAGGAAGCTACTGTATGCTCACTATGATATCGTGTATCAAAGTGACTCGCTTCTTCAGATTGGTGCTGAAGGGAAAAATCCGAGATGGCTTCAATGATTTCTTCATCATCCATACATTCTATACCATCAATACTTTCAAGATATGCAATGAAACCTTCACTATAATCACAACAACTTTGTAAAGAAAGATAAGACTTCACATAATGGTTGGAGAACACATTATGGAAATAGTTTAGAGAACATAAGCTTCCTTATGGTACCCTTCATACCATACCCTAGCTTTATCTTCAAGGGTAGCCATAAATAGCTTCATGAGACAGTCCTCAGGAAACTCAACTCTTAGTCTACATACATGTACATGAAACCTTACTAAATGCAAAGTAGCATCATCTTCTTGTTCATTTCTAAATATAGGAAGATTTGTAAACCAGTCAACATGAGGCATAGGATTTGGAAATCCAGGGATTTGAGATCGATCTATAGGGGCATACCTGGGATTTCTTCTTGCAGTAGAACTCATATTGACAATAATGAAGTCACCAAAAAGGTTTTCAAACTAATGGTTCTTGAAAAGTGGAGCTGCCATGAAATGTTGATTTTCTTGATCTTTCAGTCAATAGAGTTGCTAGGTGAATGGTGTAGCCTTCCTATGTGTTCAACTGCTGTTCACCACCAACAATTAGATCTAAATCATTTTCATTCTTTCTCGAGGAAGATATAACTTTTGCTCCTAGGCTACAGCGCCAATATGTTATCACTTCTCCAGATTTCCAAGGCTGAGAAAGAGTCCAGCTGAGGTAACCACAGACCATGATTTTGACTTGGTATCTGGCCCTACTAAGCTGGAGAGGGCTCTCTCCACAAAATCACAGCCAAGAGGGCTAGATGAATTAGGGTTTTAGGATAGTTATGATGTGTAGAGGGTTTTGATTGTTTGAAATTGGGTTGCTGGATGAGGATTAGGTCAAAGAGACTAGGTCAGGGAAAATAAGGGTATGATTGCAGACATCTGATGGAGCAAGATAGGTAGACACTCAAACACTTTAAGGTTATTGAGTGAGATGGATCAGACTAGTGAGGTGCTAGAAAGAGCAATACAAGCATGTATTCTTTCTAAACTAAAGAAAATAGACAAATTATGAAGATTTCCCCGAAATAGAGCATGTAAGATGTATTTTGCTCATCAACTTGAAAATCAACATATCATAGAAGTGAAATGAAACATGAGAGTATAAAACATTAAAACATATGCAGCATAAGAAGAAACTATGTCAAAATGTCATACCACAGGTATTCCATCAAAATAGCTACAACTCATTCATTAAATTTCTGCCAAAGACTGATTACACTAAGTGTCTGATCAATACAACAATATCCAACTGAGTCCAACCTGTAGAATGACTAAAAAATTACATGATATAGGCCTCAAACAAACTCCTCCCATCATCAAGGGTCGAATCCATGTGCTAAGGAGCTATTCCACAAAAATCTGAACTGAAACCTAGAGTGTAGGGAGGTCAAACTGACTCATCCCTCACTTTCTGGAAACTGATTCATTACATGAAAAAAATAGTTTTCACCTAATGTATTTACCCTTGGTAACTTTAAAAGACATAATTAGATTTTTTTTGACCAATTACATCAGTAAAAATTCATAAAATTCCTTGCGTAACTGAGAAAGTGTGAAAAAGTAGCAAAATATCAGTTTCTGGTCCTATGCGCAGCGCGAGTGGTCTATGCACAACGCATTCGGTCTGTGCGCAACACCATCTTCTAGCTGAGTTTTTAAGGGGTTCCCAATGTCCAAATTGAGCTTGAGATAGCGCATTGGAAATCTTGTCCTATCTAGTTTCCAGAAATGTACTTGGTTCCAAAAAATGATAAGATTTGACCCTCTAAAAAGTCAATCTCCCAAGACTTCTCCTGTGCACAACACCTCATTGAAAAAGAGGGCAGCGGTGTGATTTTTGAGGTGTTTTTGGCCATTTCTCCCTGTCAGATTGCCCAATTTTGGTCTGCCAATAGTCAAAATTTCATGTTTACTACCTTTTGAATCCAATAATGGTCTTGGTTTGGCGTTTCGAGGCCTCTAGAAGGTACACATTCCTAGGGTGCTGTGCATAGGGTAGTCAAACAGTGCAACCACTGTGAAAGTTTGCACAAAAACCCAAAAATTTCAAAAAGTGCCCAGAAACTTGTCAAAATTGATACATGAACTGCTGATGAAGTATGTCAAGCATGGAAAGAGGCCTCAACAAGGATATCAAGTTTTCTCTTCTCCTCTTGCATATTTAGCGTTTCAAGCTTTCACTTCACTTTCTTGAGTTTTGACCTTGCTATTTGGTTTCTTCGGAAATAATACTTTGCCATCCTCCTCTGTATGTCATTGTCTTTCTTTGATTTATTCAGGAGCTTCTCAAGATGGTTGTTAACTCTGTCAAACCAATGGTCCCTGTTTTCATTGATCATTATGGCAAATTTCTCATCTAAGGTAAGCTCCTTGGCTAGTTCAACTTCTTTCTTTCTCTCTAGTTCTATAGCTCTCTTTAGGCCTTTGGTTCTTGGAATTTTTCTTGACACTTGTTCTTCTAGCTCATTAGGATCACCATATATCTCATATTCTTCATCAAGTAAGGCCTTAGCCTTTGTCTCTTCTCTTTTGGCTTTGAGAAGGTCCACCTCCATGATTAGCTGTTTTGTTTTCAATTGTTTATTTTCCTGCTCAAGAAATGAAATGACAAATTTAGCTCTATCCAATTGAGTTTGCAATTGTTTGATTTGGGCCTCTTTCTTGGCATTTGGTCTTCTTCCTCATCGTCTCTATCTTCCTCTATAGTGTTTGGTTAAGAAACCCTAGGGATAAGGTAGGTGGGAATGGGTAGTGGAAATAGGATTAGGGAATAGGGATAGGGATATAAAAATTTGAGGAGATGAGGGGAGGGATTATGGAGTTGTGGGAGGTGAAAATTTCAAGGGAGTTGGGAATGATAATTAAATTACAGGTTTATGGTAGAGGCTGCCTAGGAATTTTGGAAATCTAGGTCTTAGGGTTTTATGGAAAAAGGGTTTAGGGACTAGGAAATGATAGTGTAGGGGTAGGGATGGGTTTAATAGTGATGTAGGAAGGTGTTGTAGGGTCTATGGGGTAAATTTTTGAATGATGACCTAGTGGAATGCCAAAATTTTTTGAGTGGGACCCTAATATGATATGAAAAGAGGATTTTTGATCACTGATGTTAGGATGCAAATACTGACACTAACATTGGCCTTATTGGGGATGGCAGCTCTGAAAGAGGTGTCAAGAACACCATAGACTAGCATGCCTATCCATTGGGCTATACGGTCAAAAAATCAATAACTAATGAGCATGACTAAATGCTGCAAACTCAAATGACATAAAGTAACTTGTGACAACTTGAAAACTAACTGAAAAATGACTCAATACTAACTTACTTAACTGACAATGGAACTTTGAAAATGGCAGAAAATCATTGAAGCTCCATGGCCTTCACTTCGGGCTCCAAAATCTAGTGATTCTCTACTTCACACTTTTAGAAAGTTAAACTATACACCGTCAACTGCAAACTCTACTGGAAATTGACAATGAAAAAGATGCTCATAATGTTGAGCTTATTCATCACATCTTATCTATTCTAATTGACCAATAACCCGTTCACTCATGTGATGTGAAATTTCCAATGAAGCCAAAAAGGGAGATGACCATTCACTGAAATTCTGCTCACATCCTATGTCAGCAAACAAAATGATGTACATGTAGGCAACTCACAATGAAAACTGAAACCAAGACTTATGCTGACAAACAAAACAACATTCATCTTCTCCAATGCTTGCAGAAGACTGTCCAAGGGATCTTGAAAACTATGAAGCATTACCTTTTGTGAATCAATAAAAGGAGAAGAATGAGCATTATTTACATATGGTTATAACAAATTAGCAAAAGGATCCTCCATAATATTTTCAACAACATAAGTGTCCATATCTATGGGATTTGGGGCAGACTCCTTTTCATCAACAAACCTTTCATTTTCTGAACCTTGAGGAAGATATGTATCTGCAAGGGGTTCTAAAACAAATTCTTCTTTATCACTGTTCTCCTCTTCATAATCACTTGGAAACTGGAAAGACTGTACAATAACATCATCATTCTTAATGAATGGAATATGGATTTGGAAATTAAGAATATGATTTATTTCTTCTTCAGTAAAAGGAGGAAGTACTCTTTGTTTTCTTTGAACAAAACAACAATTTTCTTCTTTCCCTCCTAAAGTTTGACAAGGATGTTGAATATCTTCATTAATTTCAAGCAAAGGAGTGTATAAATTTTCATCAGACTACTAACTCATTTCATGTGATTCCTTTTAACTATCAAGATGAAAAATTCCTTCATCTTCAAGCAAAGAAGAAACTACTATATGCTGACTATGTTCTTGTGTATCAAAGTGATTGGCTTCTTCAGACTATTGTTGAAGGGAAAAAGCCGAGAAAGCTTCAATGATTTCTTCATCATCCGTACATTCGATACCATCAATAATTTCAAGATATGCAATGAAACCTTCACTATAATCACAACAACTTTGTAAAGAAAGATAAGACTTCACATAATGGTTGGAGAACATATTATGGAAATATTTTAGAGAACATAAGCTTCCTTATGGTAACCCTTCATACCATACCCTAGATTTATCTTCAAGGGTAGCCATAAATAGCTTCATGAGACATTCCTTAGGAAACTCAACTCTTAGCCTACATACATGTACATGAAACCTTACTAAATGCAAAGTAGCATCATCTTCTTGTTCATTTTTAAATATAGGAAGATTTGTAAACCATTTAACATGAGGCATAGGATTTGGAAATCCAGGGATCTGAGATTGATCTATAGGGGCATACCTGGGATTTCTTCTTGTAGTAGAACTCATCTTGACAACAATGAAGTCACCAAGAAGGTTTTCAAACTACTAGTTATTGAAAAGTGGAGTTTCCATGAAATGTTGATTTTCTGGATCTTTCAATCAATAAAGTCGTCAGGTGAAAGGTGCAACCTTCGTATGTGTCCAATTGCTATTCACCATCAATAATTAGATATAAATCATTGTTGTTCTTTCCCGGGGGAGATAGATCTTTTGCTTCCTGGAAACAACGCCAATATGTTATCACTCCTCCGGTTCTCCAAGGTTGAGGAAGAGTCCAGCTGAGGTAACCACAAACCAACCTTTTGACTTGGTATTTAGCCATACCAAGCCGGAGAGGGCTCTCTCCACAAAATCACAGCCAAGAGGGTTGGATGAATTAGGGTTTTAGGATAGTTATGATGTGCAAAGGGTTTTGATTTTTTGAAATTGGGTTGCTGGATGAGGATTAGGCCAAAGAGACTAGGTCAGGGAAAATAAGGGTATGATTGCAGACATCTGATGGAGCAAGGTAGGTAGATACTCAAACACTTTAAGGTTCTTGAGTGAGATGGATCAGACTGATGAGGTGCTAGAAAGAGAAAGACAAGCATGCATTTTTTCTAAACTGAAGAAAATAGAAAAATTATGAAGATTTCCCCAAAACAGAGCATGTAAGATGTATTCTGCTCATCAACTTGAAAATAAAGATATCATAGAAGTGAAATGAAACATGAGAGTACAAAACATTAAAACATATGCAACGTAAGAAGAAATTATGTCAAAATGCCATACCACATGTATTCCATCAAATTAGCTGCAACTCATTCATAAAATTTCCGCCAAACATTGATTACACTAGTGTCTTTGATCAATACAACAACATCCAACTGAGTCCAACTTGTAGAATGACTGAACAATTACATGATATAGGCCTCAAACAAACTCCTCCCATTATCAAGCGTCGAATCCATGTGCTAAGGAGCTGTTCCACCAAAATCTGAACTGAAACCTAGAGTGTAGGGAGGTCAAACTGACTCATTCCTCACTTTTTGGAAACTGATTCATTACATGACAAAAAGAGTTTTCACCTAATGTATTTACCCTAGGTAACTTTAAAAGACACAGTTACATTTGCTTTGACCAATTACATCAGTAAAAATTCATAAAATTCCTTGCGTAACTGAGAAATTGTGAAGAATAGCAAAATTCAGTGTCTGGTCCTATGTGCAGCACGAGTGGTCTATGCACAATGCCTTTGGTCTGTGCACAATGCCATCTTTGAGCTGAGTTTTGAAGTGGCTCCTGATGTCAAAATTGAGCTCAGAATAGCTCATTGGAAATCCTGTCCTGTCTAGTTTCCAGAAATGTACTTGGTTCCAAAAAATGATAAGATTTTACCCTACAAAAACTAAATATCCCAAGACGTCTCCTGTGCGTAGTGCCTAGCTGAAAAAGAAGGCAGAAATGTGATTTTTAGGTGTTTTTGGCCATTTCTCCTTGTCAAATTGCCCAATTTTGGTGTGCCAATAGTCAAACAATAGTCAAAATTGCATTTTTACTGCCTTCAGAATCTATTGGTTGTATTGGTTTTGAATTTGGAGGCCTCTAGAAGGTGTGCAACGCCTAGGGTGCTGCACATAGGGCAATCAAACTATGCAAAAACTGTGAAAGTTTGCACAAAAACCTAAAAATTTCAAAAAATGCCCAGAAACTTGTCAAAATTGATACATGAACCGACGATGAAGTATGTCAAGCATGGAAAGAGGCCTTAGCAAGGATATCAAGTTTTCTCTTCTCCTCTTGCATATTTAGGGTTTCAAGCTTTCACTTCACTTTCTTGAGATTTGACCTTGCTATTTTGTTTCTTCGGTAATAATATTTTGCCATCCTCCTTTGTATGCCATTGTATTTCTTTGATTTCTTCAGGAGATTCTCAATATGGTTGTTAACTCTCTCAAACCAATGCTCCTTGTTTTCATTGATCATTATGGAAAATTGCTCATATAAGGTAAGCTCCTTGGCTAGTTCAACTTTTTTCTGTCTCTCTAGTTCTAATGCTCTCTTTAGGCCTTTGGTTCTTGGACTTTTTCTTGACACTTGTTGTTCTAGCTCATCAGGATCACCATATTTCTCATATGCTTCATCAAGTAAGGCCTTAGCCTTTGTCTCTTCTCTTTTGTATTTGAGAAGGTCCATCTCTATGATTAGCTATTTTGTTTTTAATTGTTCGTTTTCCTGCTCAAGAAATGAAATGAAAAATTTAGCTCTTTCCAATTGATTTTGCAATTTTTTGGTTTGGGTCTCTTTCTTGTTATTTGGTATTATTCCTCGTCGTCTCTGTCTTCCTCCATAGTGTTTGGTTAAGAAACCCTAGGGATAAGGTAGGTGGGAATGGGAAGTGGAAATAAGACTAGGGAATAGGGATATGGCTGTAAAAATTTGAGGAGATATAAATGACTCCATACTGAGAATATATGATTTCTAACTGTTGGGCTCTAAAGATGGCTTGTTGTTTAGTGAACACTTCAGAGAGTGACACATCCTTAGAAATTTTTGGCTGCAAATATTTCAAAAACCATTTGAGAAGGAACTCATTAGGGATATAGGCCTTAATGAACCTCTTCCTTCCGCACCACTCTTGGATGTGGTTAGAAATATGAGTTTCTTTTTCTTGTTCAAAATTGGCTAGAATCTCAGTTCCAACATCATATCGGATAGGCGACTGAAAATCGTTTAAAAACATTGTAGCCAGTTCACCAAATGTAGCAAAGGTACCCCCTCCAAGCTCAATATACTATTTTGCAGCGCTTCTAGTTAGGGTGTTTTGGAATAATATCAACCTGATCGAATCGTCGATCAAGGAGTTAGATGAGCACCACAAATGGATCGTGGCTATATGATCAGCCAAATCCTCCCCATACTTTCCTTCAAATTTAGAAATATCAGAAGGAAGTTTGGTGGGAACTAGAGGCCAGGCCGGATTGTATTAGATTAGATCGTTTGTCAAATTTGAAAGATATAGCAAGTTTAAAGTTACGAGGAACCCCATACTTTCCTTCAAATTTAGGAATATCAGAAGGAAGTTTGGTGGGAACAAGAGGCTAAGCCGGATTGTATCAGATCAGATCATTTGTCAACTTTGAAAGATCTAGCAAGTTTAAAGTTGCCAGGAATGGTAAACATGAAGGAGTAGGAGAATTCCACCTACCAAGAGCATAATTTCTTACATTAGGAAAGAGTATCATGGATTGTGAGAGGCATTGGGTTGGCACAGGTTACTCATAGAAGGACCTAAACCATAAGGAAGTCCTTGTCGCCTACAAGTGTTCAGAGGGTATCCACCCCCTACTACAAGGTTACCATACATAGGATAGTTTCCTCCTAGCAGAACATTGAAAGAAGGGGATAACTGTTGATAAGGATTCCATGCACTAGATAATGGAGGAAAGACTTGCGAGGTCCCAGCGGAAGGGAAGGGCACACTTCCCTATTAAACAAATAGATGGGATAAGTTCCCAACCCCTAAACCACTAACGAAAGGATTGACCATCCTTGAGATCCTTGGAAAGGTTTAACATTCTGAGCCTGCCCTAAGTTCAAAGATGGATTGGAAGGAGGGATATGACCACTTCCAAAAGAAAAACCCTGAAAAGATGCTGAACCACTTGGCATAGAAGTCATAGATGTGGAAACAATAGATGGGAAGGTTGAAGGAACTGAGGGAATCCCACTGGATGGCATCTCGAAAGGATAGGAACCAATGAAAGGAGTGGAAGTTTGGGTGCCCTCAATCAAACCCAAAATGGAGGTAGAGCCAACAACTACTATACTAGGTGCAACAATAGAGATAACAATGGTACACCCTCCTACAACTGAAGGAGGGGTTTGCATAATAGAATTATTAATAGTCATACTTACGCCACTAACATT
Organism: Pinus taeda; assembly: GCA_000404065.3. Classification (NCBI taxonomy): domain Eukaryota; kingdom Viridiplantae; phylum Streptophyta; class Pinopsida; order Pinales; family Pinaceae; genus Pinus; species Pinus taeda. The sequence continues at coordinate 354,167 of APFE030040647.1, read as the reverse complement.
GGCCATCTGGAAAAAAGGAGAGTGAACAGGGCTTTTCGACCTGTGAGTCAGGGTACCCGCGTATGATACAACGTACATAAGGTGAGAAGGAAGGGGTGTCAAAGGAGTCATGTGAGACTCAGGGACATCCTCAATATTAATCTCGTCTTTCGATTGGAAGAGAACCCTAGCAAGGACTGGAGCGTTTCTGTCCAAATTATGAACTACACTAGGTTCACTCTATGAAATGAGAGCCCCTTAATTAGGGTTAATCTTTGATGCATCAACAACTACTGGTTGCAAATCACCAGAAGAACTACTACTACGCCTTCTAGATGAAGGCCCTGCACTTGTAGGTAAAAGTTCACGAAGCCTCTTAGACCGACGAACTTGTCAATCAACCACTTTTAAATATTAAGAGAAACTTTAAAGATTCAAAAATTAAAAACTTATGGCAATCTAGGAGTAGAGAGAAATCACTAAAAGTCCCTAAAGATACAACCAAACAAGCAGCTTCCAGGTATTTCTGCTCTAGGTGATTAGCACTAGACACAAAAATACAAGCAAGCGAAGATAAGGACCTTCTGAATATAGTTTGGGATAATTACGACCCAAACCTACCAACAAAGGTATCAAAAAGAATTAAAATGACCTCTAGATAGTAGCCTTTGTCGCAGCAAGTGCCCGAGCTTCGTAAGGGCTCCCTCTAGAAGTACTATGAAAGTGATGCAACATCTGTCTCAAGTACCACGGGCATTCCCCCCCGTAGTCACCTATGTGGTCCCTAAGATATATGACTAAGGTCACCAATTCATAATCTGAAGCCAGGTGGAACAGTCGCAGGCACGTGATACAACAAGTAGGAGAGGGGGTATCTCTCTTTCCTTGTCTCCACTCGTCCTCGTGCTTAACTCATTTTTTAGAAGAGATTTCTCAGACAACTTAACGAGAATGGATTTGGACCCTTTAATCAATTTACATGTTTCATTTTAGAGTGGCCTTGGAGATTTTTCTCTCCACACACCTTTTCCAAGGCCCTAAATTCCCTAGACTAATTGATGTATCTATGACAAAAAGAAAAAAATCTAGTTCATTTTAGATTAAGCACCTGATTTTATTGGTTGTTATTTAGGTCATGGGTAGCAGAAGTGAAACTTATGATGTTCTAACGTGAAAAGAAACCAATAGAAAACTAGGTTACATGTAAATGCACTTTATTTTTCTTCGATTAAAATTGGCAACTAGGGCCAAACTCCATGTGGGTCAGCTTATTTATGGTCGCTGATATTTTTGTTGGATCCCTCTCATCGAGAGGTGTAGGATTGATCCAAAGATCATCCGATTCCGATAAGTATTTATGGAGATATGAATTTATTTTGATTATGTAATTATTATCAAGCCGACCAGTGCTTACTAGGATTAAGAAGCCCAAATATCGTGTCTATTCAACCTATGCGTCTTTGGTATAAATATAAGAGTATTTGATGTCATTTGAAAACATTCTTGAGTGATCTCCTCATCTCCACGTCTTGGGTTTTTGGAGGAGTGAGACACCAAGAGTAATTCGCTGGCCTTATGGTGATGCCCTAGCTGCAGGTTGATCTACGTAGCAAACAGAGACACCTAGCCATGCCCTAGCTGCAGGTTGATCTATGCAGCAAACAAAGACACCTAGCCATGCCCTAGCAGTAGTCAAGGGAGCTCCTATGTGGTTAACGTGAGGCATAATCTACGCTGTCTAGGAAGCCTCTATAACGCAACTAAGAAAAGATTTATTGCTGTCAAGAACAAGCCCTAACATGCTGTCAAGAAGCCTCCCTAACATGCTGTCAAGAAGCCTTATACACTACGCTGTCCAGAAGTAAATTGCATTCAAAGGAAACATGTAACACTTGGCATCTGAGTATAGTAGCTGCAGTCATGAAGGCATCTCAACGCAGTCAATGAAGCTATCTTACACGCTGTTCTTGAAGACACTTATACGCTGTTCATTATGAAATATTCTTACGCTAATCATGGAGACCTATATATAGTTCATGAAGAGAAAATATATGTTGTTCATAATAAGGATATTCCAATGTAAATAGAGACATAGACGCAGATATATGTAGCTATAAATGGAGACATATACGTTGATATATATAGTCACCTATTCAGCTGTAAATAGTAACACCTTATACGCAGGCAGAGGAAGGATTGCTAGAGATAACAACATGACAAATTAGGTCTGATGGCAGCATGATGTATGAATGGACTTCTTGATGTATATTGATGCATGATGACGTGGAGCATGGACAACATCATGATGATAAGATCATGAACATGAAGGGCAACATGATAAGATCATGGACATGGGAAGCATGAAGTTGAATGAGAACATGGACATGAAGGACAACATGATGATGGATAAGATCATGGACATGGGTAGCATGAAGTTGAATGAGAACATGGACATGAAGGACAACATGATGATGGATAAGATCATGGGCATGGGCAGGATGAAGTTGAATGAGAACATGGACATGATGGACAACAGCATGATGATGATGCACATCTGCAAGGGCAACAACATAATGATAATACACATCTGTAGGACAACAACATGATGATGATGCATATTAGTATGGGCAGCATGATAAGATCATGAACATGAAGGGCAACATGATAAGATCATGGACATGGGCAGCATGATGATTATCATGATTATTGCAACATGGTGCAGTATGCAGTGGTGCAGCAAGAGGACTAGATGCAACACGATGATAGGTGAAGGAGTCGCCTTGAGAATCAGTTGAAGCAGAATGTCTTCAACTAATCTCATCATCATACAAAATTATCTACGATAGATATAGATAAGTCAAAGTGTTTAGTTCTGTTGTAAATGTACTCTCTCTCTCTCTCTCTTTCTCTGCTGAACTTTGAAGAACATAAAAGAAGAATTGATCAAGGGTTTCCCCACATTGTGGGGTTTGTCCCTGGCTGGCGCCACATCTTGTGTCCTCTTGTCTTGGCTTGTCTTCTACGATTTATATTTATGTTCTATCTGTAGTTTACTTTAATGCTGATGTGATTGCTAACTGTGAAAATTTAAATAGATTTCTCTAGCATAGAACATACCTAAAATTAAGATGGTATCAGAGTTGAGGCGAAGACAATGCCTAAGCAAGAGTGAAAGAGCAATCACCGAAGACAATAGGGACACGAAAAAAAGATCAATGGGTTCCACATCTCTTTTCTAAGTTCACAAAGTGTGAAGCCGAAGCAGAGCATATTATCAGAATGGCATAGCAGAAGTTTCTAATGGCCCATCTAAAGATCACTTCATTGGGAAGTTCAGATCTAAGGGTGGAAGAAAAGGCAGATGCCTTGGTTGTAATCAATTTTCCCATCATACGAAGGAGTGTCTGAATGGTAGAGACACATCCCTTGATGAAGATAAAAATAATTCTAGGGACATATTCAATGATCAAAGGAATGACTGGTAATGCAGGTCATCAAGGAGATGGTCAACTCCTCAAAGGTTTCAGGGTGGCACTCATCAATGGAAAGGTACGTGTTTGAAAATAGATTTTTCAAATATGCTTTTGAGTTCAGGGTTTTATCAAGTTGGAGGAAGTCCATTGGGGACTATTTCCATTGACACAACACCGAAGATCTGTGAGTCAGATGGTGACAAAGATGCCTGAATTCAAAAAGAGCATGAAGGTACATGTCTGAGATGTACTGAAAGAAAATCTTACAAGGGGACCATTCCCCTCATGTAGCAGGTCCATAGGTTTGGAACAACCTGTGGAGTTTGAGATTCATGAATGAGAATCTCATTTATATAAGTGGAAGAAAGCCCTCTATGGCTTGAATAAAAAAACCTTGGGTGTCGTATGAGAGGATTGATAGTTGTTTGATGAAGCTGAGATCCACTAGGAGTGAAACCAATCCAAACCATTACCCGAGGGTTATGGATGATAGACCTCTCATACCAGCACCTTATGCAGACGAAATATTTCTGTTAGGTGCAGACCCTCTCATTTGCAGAAGTAAGAGGGACTTGGATTCCGGACATATGTTTTGCAGGTGAGCTCATATTTGGTTGAGCCTCACTGGATTGGTGCCAAGAATATTCTAAGATATCTTTGAGCACAATCTCTCATGGATTGAGATACATTGCCGGAAATATGAAAACTGCTTGATTATTTGAATGCTGACTGGGCAAGCAGTGTGGAGGATCATTAGAGCAATTTTCAGTGCTTGTTCTCTTTGGATTCTGCTTCGATATCATGGATGAGCAGGAAGCAGAAGTCGGTTGTTATAAGTACCGCCGAGACCGGATACATAACTACGAGTATGACCTCGTATGAAGTTGCCTGGTTGTGGAAACTCTTCAGTGAGTACATATGATGTATACCACTCTGATTCTCTGTGACAACCAAAGGTGGGATTCTATTATTGAGGAATCTTGTATTTGATGATTGCTCCAGTAGATAGACATCCGATACTGCCTTATTTGGGATATAGCAAGTCGATGAGCAAGAAGGCTCCATCACATTAAGATGATGTATAGGTCAATACACTTTGTCAGAGCCCCGGAGAAAGGTCAAATTTGTGATTTTCTCAAATGACTTGGAGTCGTCGAGAGACCCTTGTACAAGGGTCCTGCATGTTGCATATATTGAGCTTTGGGAGATCTGGGGGCTTGCGGTTCTTACTGGAGCAACATATGACCATAGGGTGACTCACCCTCCCCTAGTGGTGTGGACTGGGACAGGATGATTCGCTCTCCTGTGGATAGGATGATTCACTCTCTTGTGAATAAGATGATTCGCTCTCTTGTGGGACAAGATGATTTGCGCTCTTGTGGGATAAGATGATTCACTCTCTTGTGTAGCAGGATGATTCATTCTCCTGTGAGGTTTGGATGATGTGTTCTCCATGACGATTATGTAGTAGGATGATTAGTTCTCCTATGAGGCCTGGATGATGTGTTCTCCATGGCGATGGTGTAGCAGGATGATTAGTTCTCCTGTGAGGACAAGATTTATTAAGTTCTCTTATCAAGGCATCCTACCCATGCAGTCTGGGACTCATGGGAAGTACCTCTCATCTGATCAATGAGTAGGGAAATGAGGATAGGGACCATAGTAGTACCGATGGATTCATCGTTGTATCTATCGTACTCCCTATGCTAGGATGACCTTCATTGATCTAGGATCAATGATACTAGTCTAGGACCAGTGGTAGGAGTTGACCTACTATGACGCTGACTTCGGGTCAGTTGAGACTGGTTTCGGACCAGTGGTACATACTCTAAGACTGACTTCGGGTTAGTGGATACTGGTCTAGGACCAGTGGTAGGAGTTGTACCTACTATGACACTAACTTCGGGTTGGTTGAGACTAGTCTGGGACTAGTGGTACATACTCTAAAACTGACTTCAGGTCAGTGGATAATGGTTTGGGACCAGCGGTAGGAGTTGTACCTACTATGACGCTGACTTCAGGTCGGTTGAGACTGGTCTGGGGCTAGTGGTACATACTCTGAGACTAACTTCGGGTCAGTGGAGGACTGGTCTGGGACCAGTGGTAGGAGTGGTACCCACTATGACACTGACTTTGGGTCAGTTGAGATTGGTTTGGGACTAGTGGTACACACTTTGAGATTGACTTCAGGTCAGTGGAGAATGGTATGGGACATTCTTAATCAATTCTTCTTCTTCATAATTCAGCAGAGGAAAGTTGAGTAGAGCAGAGGTAGCAGAGCTGAGCAGAGTAGAGTAGAGCCAACAGAGATGAGCAGAGCAGAGCAGAGCTAGCAAAGCCAGTAGAGCTAAGCAGAGCCAGCAGAGATGAGCAGAGTTAACAAAGCTGAGCAGAGCAGATGGCAGAGATAGTACAACCAGACTTATGGATCAACGGATGGAGTTCTCCCTAGTTGAGAGGGAGTGTTATGTTAGAGCCTAGATTTACCTTAGGCTGAAAAGGTAAGATTCTAGGTCCATGTCAAACCACGCTCAGACTCGTAGCTAGCCCTACGAGGACAGGAGAGGGCTCTCTCCGGGTCAATCTCAACAAAAGATAGTTGATGGGGCTTGAGATGACTAAAATAACAACTGATCTTAGCCTAAGTATGAAGTGCAAGGATTTGATTTGATTTTTGGGGGTTTTGTGTTGGAAAAAGGGAAAGGCAAATTTGGGTTTGGGGATGAGGCCAAATTTTTGCAGAGTTCCGGTTGGGGCAAGGTAGGAAAAAGTTTTAATGCTTTAGATGAAATGAATGAATGGAAAAGACCACTGAGGAGCTGAAGAGGGCAAGAGGGTATCAAGGATCCTCTTCAAACTGAAGAAAACATTGAGAATTAAACAAACTAACAGGCAGAGCACAACAAGATAATGAATTCTACCTTTGTCACTTAATTTGTTTAATTTCAGAAGAAAATAGAAGGGAAATGGCATACATACAACATCAATGAACTTACAATTATATGAGGAAAAACACCATCAAAACACAAAGCCACAAGGATCCCAACAAGTGCTGCAAAACCCTGGTCTTTCCTTTGCCAAAAATGCAGAAATCAGATGCACAATGAAGTGCCAAGCAATCCCAAGTGTCCAACCCTGAAAATGACTGAGAAATTACATGATATAGACAAGCCTAACTCCTTCCCATGCCTCCAGGGGTCGAGCTCATCATTCTAGGAGTTGTTTCAACCATATCTAAACAAAGAACTGAAAAATAGGCAATGAAACAACTTGCCTCTATATGCTAGGAAACTGATTCATTCACTCATATTTCACCTTTTGGTGAATGAATCTACTAAAACAAGTAAAATGTGCCAAAATTACATCATGGTAATGAAATTACATCAAGTTAGATCAAGAGTAACATCAAAAAGTGAAACTAGTCAAAACTGGCCGAAATTCTGAACTGAAGAGTGAAAAATAGGCCAAAATTCTCTATGCGTTGCGCCCAAAATCTCTATGCGTAGCGCAACTTTGGAGCTGATTTTGAGGCCCTTCCCAAAGTCACAATTGAGCTCATGATAGCTCTTTGGAAAGCCCTGCCTGTCTAATTTGCAACCCAAGTACAATTTTTGGATTTGGTGTCCATTTTCCCCTCCAAATATCCAATCTCCCAAGACTGCTTCATGTGTGTCAAAATAGGGACAGTGAGGTCATTTTTGAGTGTTTTTTGACCTTTTGAGGGCTCAAAACCTGCCCAAATTTCTTGGCCATAGGTAGGCAAGCATAATTTATTATGAAAATTCTAGAAATGCAAAGTTTTTGTGATTTGGAGCCCTCTAGCAAAAGCGAGCGCCACGTGGCGCGACGCATAGGGAGGTAAACCCTGTGTTAAAAATTGCTATGCGTAATGCCTTCTTTCCAACCAGTTTTGAGGACCTTCCCGGGGTCCAAATTGGAAACAGGATAGCTCTTTGGAACGATTAGTGAGTCTTCTTTCCAACCCAACTTGAATTTTGCAATTTGGAGTTCATTTGCTCTATCAAAAAGTAAAATCTCCCAAGACTGGTCAAAATGTGCCAAATGAGGCTGCCTCAGGGCAGAGTGCTGTTACTGTCAACTTTGGAAGGTCTTCCTTGACTCAAAATTTAAGTCATGATAGCTCATTGGAAATATATTTGTGTCTAGTTATCATTTGACTCATCAAGGAAGTCATTTGGCCAACCAAGCTAGGAGAAAACGTGATTTTCCCAAGGTCACTTCAGAGGTGCATCAATTCTCCCGAGGCAATTGTATTTTTTACATTTCTCTAAAACCATGACACCTGTGTAAAAAGTGAAGGATGTTTCTCTTATGTGGCCTTTTTTGAACAAAAAGCTCTCTTGCTTTTCCCAAATTCATCTTTTATGACTCAGAAACATCATTTGAGTAAAATTTGCCCCAATGTGTGGAACAGGGGATTTGTCGAAATGAAGCGAAAAAAAGGGGATAAGGGGCTTCTAAATTCTTGAGAAAATTTTTGGAAGTAGGGAGGGATGTTAGGAAGTAGGGGAAAGTGGAATCTCAGAAATTGAGTGAGGGGAAGGGGTCCAAAAGAGAAAAACACAGGCCTAGCTTAGAGAATTGTCAAGTTGTAGCAAGAAACTAGGGTTTGTGGAAAAAGGAGGAATTTGGGGGATCTCAGTGGTGGGAAGTGTTTAATAAAGTACATTAAGGATAGGGGAAGGTGTATGAACATCAGGATACAAGTTTTGCTGATGATTAGACCATCCAAGAGAAATTGCCTTCAAAACCCTAGGAGAGGGAAACGAACTTTACCTAGGCACAACTGAAGCATGAACAAGGTGTAAAATGACCTAGTGGGACTTGACATGATGATGAAAACCCTCTAAATGATGGTACACTCTGCTTAATGGTGACATGAAGCTCTTGGGATAGCCATTAGGGTTTGGGAATTTTAAGTATGAGACTAGGGTTTGGTGCATTTGGGATTTTGGGAAAGGGAACTTAGGACAAGGGATTAGTGATTTAAGGGGGTAGTGGAACTTAATGAATAAGGGAATCAATGAAAAAGGGATAAGGGAGTAAACTTGGTGGCAAAATAGTCATCAAAACCCTAGGCAACAATTTTTGTTGGAGGAACTTGAAATGATAGGGTTCAACTTCTTTAAGCAATCACCATGAAACAAGCATCATGAAGTAAGTAAGCACCCAACTTGGATAGAAAATGATAATGGAGGCTCTACCTGACAAATGCGTACATTTTTGGGCGATTTGAGTGATTTGGGCAAGTTCTAGCAATTTTTGAACCCTCTGTCTGCATGTGCTACGTGGCCAGCTCAATGCGCCGCACCTCACCAATGTGCCACGCTTGTGCAAAAATACACTGCGGAAAATGGCCCTATGCGCCGCGTGTGCCCAGTGCGTCGCGCCACTTAGCCAACACGCCGCGCACCAAAATTTACACACAGTTTGCCTTCAATTCGATTGTGTTGCTCCTCCACGTTTCCACTTTGGCTCTTTGATGTATTTAGTATTAAAATGAACTCTTGGAACACAAAAAATGGTATATATGCCAAGGATTTAACTCTTGATTTCAAAAACCAATTTGTCATGTTGCAAACTTTGACACTTCACTTTGAAACTCTGTTTTGCTTCTTTGTTGCTCTTGGACTGAATGGTTTGATTTTCGCTTGTCTTGCAGGGATGAATGGCCTGGAACTTTGCAAAGGACTAGAGCTGCACCTGAAGATTTTTGACAACTGAAAAACCTTGAAAATATACATGGAAATTTATTACAAAGAACAAAATGACGATTTTCTTCAAAACAGAGTTTTGAAGAAAAGTCATGATCAAAGATTGCGATGATGAAATTTGCAATGAAAACCTATTATGAAACCTCCCTCATGCATCTGCTGGCATTATTGGACACTTTAAAAAACAAAACCCTAGACCTAATGACTGAAATGACTCTTTGTTGACCAAGAAGCCATCCATGACTATGAATGACTGTAAAATTGATTTTGATGAACTTTGATGATCAAACACGGACCAGCAGATACATGACATGAGGGAAATTGAAACACGAGAACCATCTGTCAGAAAATCGATGCTTCTAATGGAATGCAACTGACCAGATGAATGAGACACCTAAAAATGAAATGCGACAAAGAGTTTTTGATCTCTGACAGAGGTATGACTATATCGACTCTAACATTGGCTCCAATGGGGATGGTAGCTCCTTGGAGGTGCCAAGGACCGTAGATCTTTGGGAGTCAGACAATGCCTTCATCCATTGGGCAATGGAGTCAAAACACGAAAACTGACATTATGCAGACTGACTCTGACTCAAGACTAAAACTGAAAACCATAATAAAACCAAACATGACTAAATCATAACTAACAAACTGGAAAGATGCTCATATTTGAGCTTATTCATCAAAACCTACTCTAATTGTTCTTTTCACCACCCGATCAAGTGAAATGGAACAACCAATGCAACCATGTAAGCATCATGGCTGATATTTGTTTTCTTCCCAAATTCTTTCTGATGTGCAGGAAAAGGGAAGAATCGAAAGGCAACTCCCATGGAAACTTGGGATCAAGTTGACTGCTGATAAACTTGCAAAGCATGAATTGACTGGATGACTTCAAGAATACTGTGAAAGGATCTTCATAAACATCGCTATTGATTTCCATGAACACATTACTGCTTTGGTCCAAGTAATCTTCATAGCTGGATATTAAAATGTTTCTCACATCTGTGCTGTCTTTCTTTTGGGACAGCAACAGGTTGTCAAAAGGATCCTGAATTTCGTGGATAACCAAACTCTGTTACTGATTCCAAACAAAACAAAAGTCTCCTTTATCAATATCCTCATATCACTGCAAACCTTGGTATGGGCTATGCAATGAACAATCTGTTAAACAAGACAATGAAGGCAACTTTTGAATAAGATTATTATGAACATTCTTTTCTGGCACATGGTTAGTTAATGGAGAAGAACTTTTACAGCAAACATCATCCAACACACGAGCAATAGGATCATCAAAAATTTGAGAACACTGTTGCAATGTATCCATTAAAACTGTATAACCTCCTACTGGCTTTTCATCTTTTCCTTTAGAGATATTACGAAAATTATGCTTTATAAACTGAAATGCTTCGAAACAAAAGGGTACAAAATCCTCTTGCATCCTTAGATCATGTATTTTAGATTCAACGCCTTCATCTGTAATCTGACCTTCAATTGCATTTGGTGGCTGCAAATCTGGTGCTAGGGAGGGTTTTATTTCCAAAATGATTTCATCAGTCGTTCCAGGGGAAGATTTCTCATTAACGACTTGCTCAAGAATTTCACTATCTGTCTCATCCTCCACATTAAAACTGAGAGATTGTTGATTTCCTACAGGCTACTCATTTTAAAAGTTACTATGCAATTTACCCTTAAAAAACTGAAATGATTCAAAACAAAATGGTACGGAGTCATCTTGTATCATTTGATCATATGTTCCCATTTCCATGTCCTCATCTGCAACTTGACAATCAATGGTACTCGAGGGCTGTAAATCTGGATATGAGAAGTCTTGAACAAGGTTTTCATCACCCGCAAGATGGTCCAGATCAAGACTTGTCGACAATTGATTTCTAATTGCATGAATGTTGTCTCTGATGAACTGAAACGAAGCAAAACAAAAAGGCAAAGATGCTTCACTTACTTCAAAATTTGTTGTACTTTCATCGTCACTGTCATGGTTGATATAGGATGGTTGAACATTGTATTCGAGTTGCTGAAAATGAACTTCCTCCTCCCACAAACTAGCTGCTGATTCATTTGCAAGATTAGCTTCTGTTTGGAGAACATAATCGTCATCATACTGATCAAACTGAGCAAATCATCAGTATAAAACACATCATCAAGCATACATGTCATATCAACAGATCTCTCTTCTCCAAGATGATATATAAAACAATCATTACCAGATCTATGACAACTGGGATCAGAAAGAACATGTTTTGGATCAACAACTTGTTCTTCTTCAATTAGCGAGCAATGGGCTTGAACACTATACTCATTCCTTGTTGTGATCCTTTGCATCTTCTCTTCTACTGCACTTACCAAAATGTTGAGCTTTACTTCTAAAGATGTCGATTCCTCCGGATCTATGTTTTTCATCTCTTCTTCCTTCAACTTTTCCCTTCGGATCAGCAAATGGGCCTCTACATCTACTGCACTGTTCTGCATCTCTTCAAGTGTTGCAAGATTTCTTTCTTTCGGCTGAAACTCCATTTCCGGATCAAAGGCAGTCGGGTAGTGCAAGAGAGCAGATCCAGGAGGAGGTGTTATATCAATAGACATCGAATAATAAACTTGGTTAAATCTGGCATAAAACTGTTGTATTGTCTCCCCTGGCAATCTTTTCAGTTGGTTATACTCTTCTATAATCAAGAAAGGGTTTTGTCTTACCACCCACCTGTCGAGGAAAACTTTGATGAATTGTTGGAAATCTGAGATACTCGCATCAGGCAGGGATTTGAACCAACTCTTGACTTTGCCTTGCAAAGAAAGAGAAAAAAGCCTAATACTAACATCTTCGTTATCAACTTCAAAAAGGTATAGAAAAGTCTCAACATTCTGCACATGTTGCTCAGCATTGACATTATTACATTCACCGTCAAATCCTGGTAAACATAGATAATAATTTGCAGGGAAAGCATGGAGTACAAAAGGTAAAACAAGAGGTCTATACCTATCTGGGACTATAATAGGTGTAGGAGTATATACAAGAGTTATGGGATCAATTTTGTTTTCTTTAGGCTCATCACTCTAAAGAGAGTCATCATAAGATGTGGGAAAAGTAAGGAGGCTAGGATCAAAGGGAAACTCAGTATTCACACTTTTTGAATAGGTCGAGTGAAGATTTTGATCACCTTTATCATACAACAAATCCTGAAAAACTTTCAGGACAACTTCAAGAATAACAAAGAAGTAATTCACAAGAAAGCAGACTAGATCCAGAATACCATTCCACTTTGGATACCCGAACTTTGTGTAAGATCCTTCCACTTTCTCAGAGAAAGAGTTAGTCCTCCAGTGGAGTCTTTACAGGAGTCACCAGGTGAATGATTTCAGCCTTGCTGCATCTGACCGTTGTTCACCATCAACAATCAGCTCTGAACTTGATACATGTCATTGGGGCAATTTGCAAGTCAAATGTTCAGCTTGCAAGACTAGACCGGAGATTGACTGAAGCAACTTTTATCTACTTTCGCTAATGCAAAGCAAGAGCATTTCCAAGGCTACCTGGCTAACTTTAGGCTCCATCTGTAGTCTACAAAGCCAAACAATGAAAATAAACTTTCTTCCCCAGCGGAGTCGCCACTATGTTAGTGCCTAGATTTACCTCAGGCTGAAAAGGTAAGATTCTAGGTCCACATCAAACCATGCTCAGCCTCGTAGCTAGCCCTACGAGGACAGGAGAGGGATCTCTCCGGGTAAATCTCAGCAAAAGATAGTCGATGGGTCTTGAGATGACTGAAATAACAATTGATCTTAGGCTAGGTATGAAGTGCAAGGATTTGATTTGATTTTTGGGGGTTTTGTGTTTGAAAAAGGGAAAGGAAAATTTGGGTTCGAGGCCAAATTTTTTGTAGAGTTCTGGTTGGGGCAAGGTAAGAATTTTTTTTAATGCTTTAGATAAAATGAATGAATGGAAAAGACCGCTGAGGAGCTGAAGAGGGCAAGAGGGTATCAAGGATCCTCTTCAAACTGAAGAAAACATTGAGAATTAAACAGACTAACAGGTAGAGCACAACAAGCTAATGAATTCTACCTTTGTCATTTAATTTGTTTAATTTCAGAAGCAAAGAGAAGCGAAATGGAATACATACAACATCAATGAACTTACAATTACATGAGGAAAAACACCATCAAAACACAGAGCCACAAGGATCCCAACAAGTGCTGCAAAACCCTGGTCTTTCCTTTGCCAAAAATGCAGAAATCAGATGTACAATGAAGTGCCAAGCAATCCTAAGTGTCTAACCCTGAAAATGACTAAGAAAATACATGATATAGACAAGCCTAACTCCTTCCCATGCCTCTAGGGGTCGAGATCATCATTCTAGGAACTGTTTCAACCATATCTAAACAAAGAACTGAAAAATAGGCAATGAAACAACTTGCCTCTATATGCTAGGAAACTGATTCATTCACTCATATTTCACCTTTTGGTGAATGAATCTACTAAAACAAGTAAAAATGTGCCAAAATTACATCATGGTCATGAAATTACATCAAGTTAGATCAAGAATAACATCAAAAAGTGAAACTAGTCAAAATTGGCCGAAATTTTGAGCTGAAGAGTGAAAAATAGGCCTAAATTCTCTATGCGCCGCGCCCAAAATATCTATGCATAGCGCAACTTTGGAGCTGATTTTGAGGCCCTTACCGAAGTCCAAATTGAGCTTATTATAGCTCATTGGAAAGCCTTGCCTGTCTACTTCCCAACCCAAGTACAATTTCTGGAGTTTGTGTCCATTTGCCCCTCCAAATATCCAATCTCCCAAGACTACTTCCTCTGTGTCGAAATAGGGACAGTGAGGTCATTTTTGAGTGTTTTTTGACCTTTTGAGGGCTCAAAACCTGCCCAAATTTCTTGGCCATAGGTAGGAAAGCATAATTTATCATGAAAAATCTAGAAATGCAATTTTTTTGTGATTTGGAACCCTCTAGCAAAAGCGACTGCCATGTGGCGTGGCGCATAGGGAGGAAAACCCTGTGTTAAAAATTTCTATGCGTAGTGCCTTTTTGAAGACCAGTTTTGAGGACCTTCTCGGGGTCCAAATTGAGCACCGCATAGCTTGTTGGAACTCTTATTGAGTATACTTTCCAACCCAACTTGAAGTGTTCACTTTGGAGTTCATTTTCCCTGTCAAAAGTCAAATCTCCCAAGACTGGTTAAAATGTGCCAAATGAGGTTGCCTCAGGGCAGAGTGCTGTTGCAGGAAAATTTTGAAGGTCTTCCCCAACTTCAAATTTAGCTCATGATAGCTCATTGGAAATATATTTGTGTCTAGTTATCATTTGACTCATCGAGGAAGTCATTTGGCCAACCAAGCTAGGAGAAAACGTGATTTTCCCAAGGTCACTTCAGAGGTACATCAATTCTCCCGAGGCAACTGTATTTTTGACATTTATCGAAAACCATGATACCTGTGTAAAAAGTGAATGAAGTTTTTATTCCTTGCCCTATTTTGGACAAAACCCTCTCTCAGGTTTCCCAAATTCATCGTTTATTTCTCAGAAACATCAGTTGAGTAAAACCTACCCCGATGTGTGGAACAGAGTATTTGTCGAGATGAAGCGAAATAAAGGGGATAAGGGGCTTCTAAATTATTGAGAAAATTTTGGGAAGTAGGAGGGATGTTAGGAAGTAGGAGAAAGTGGAATCTCAGAAATTGAGTGAGGGGAAGGGGTCCAAAAGGGCAAAACACAGGCCTAGCTTAGAAAATTGTCAAGTTGTAGCAAGAAACTAGGGTTTGTGGAAAAATGAGGAATGTGGGGGATCTCAGTGATGGGAAGTGTTTAATAAAGTACATTAAGGATAGGGGAAGGTGTATGAACATCAGGATACAAGTTTTGCTGATGATTTGACCATCCAAGAGAAATTGCCTTCAAAACCCTAAGAGAGGGAAACGAACTTTACCTAGGCACAACTGAAGCATGAACAACGTGTAAAATTACCCAGTGGGACTTGACATGATGATGAAAACCCTATGAATGATGGTACACTTTGCTGAATGGTGACATGAAGCTCTTGGGACAGCCATTAGGGTTTGGGAATTTTAAGTATGAGACTAGGGTTTGGTGCATTTGGGATTTTGGGAAAGGGAACTTAGGACAAGGGATTAGTGATTTAAGGGGGTAGTGGAACTTAAGGGATAAGGGAATCAATGAAAAAGGGATAAGGGAGTAAACTTGGTGGCAAAATAGTCATCAAAACCTTAGGAATCAATTTTTGTTGGAGGAACTTTAAATGATAGGGTTCAACTTCTTTAAGAAATTACCATGAAACAAGCATCATGAAGTAAGCACCCAACTTGGATAGAAAATGATATTGGAGTCTCTACTTGACAAATCCATGCATTTTTGGGCGATTTGAGCGATTTGGGAAAGTTCTAGCAATTTTGGAACCCTCTGTCTATATGCGCCGGGCAACCAGCCCAATGCGCCGCGCGCGCCCAGTGTGTCGTGCCAGTTAGCCGATGCGCCGTGCACCAAAATTTACACACAGTTTGCCTTCAATTCGATTGCGTTGCTCCTCCACGTTTCCACTTTGGCTCTTTGATGTATTTAGTATGCAAATGAACTCTTGGAACACAAACATGATATATATGCCAAGGATTTAACTCTTGATTTCAAAAACCAATTTGTCATGTTGCAAACTTTGACACTTCACTTTGCAACTCTGTTTTGCTTCTTTGTTGCTCTTGGACTGAATGGTTTTATTTTCGCTTGTCTTGCAGGGATGAATGGCCTGGAACTTTGCAAAGGACCAGAGCTACGCCTGAAGATTTTTGACAACTGAAAAAACTTGAAAATATACATGGCAATTTATTACAAAAAACAAAATGACGATTTTCTTCAAAAACAGAGTTTTGAAGAAAATTCATGATCAAAGATTGCGATGATGAAATTTGCGATGAAAACTTATTATGAAACCTCCCTCATGCGTCTGCTGGCATTATTGGACACTTAAAAAAACAAAACCCTAGACCTAATGACTGAAACGACTCTTTGCTGACCAAGAAACCATCCATGACTATGAATGACTGTAAAATTGATTTTGATGGACTTTGATGATCAGACACAAACCAACAGATACATGACATGAGGGAAATTGAAACACAAGAGCCATCCGTCAGAAAATTGATGCTTCTAATGTAATGCAACTAATCAGATGAATGAGACACCTAAAAATGAAATGCGACAAAGAGTTTTTGATCTCTGACGGAGGTATGACTATACCGACTCTAACATGTTAAATTTGGCAACTAGGGCCAAAATCCATGTGGGTCAGCTTATTTATGGCGGCTGATATTTTTATTGGATCCCTCTCGTCGAGAGGTGTAGGATTGATCCAAAGATCATTCGATTTCGATAAGTATTTATGGAAATATGAATTTATTTTGATTATGTAATTATTATCAAGCTGACCAGCTCTTACATAGGCTCAAGAAGCCCAAACGTCATGTCTATTCAACCTATACATTTTTTGTATAAATAGAAGAGGATTTGATGTCATTTGAAGACATTCTTGAGTGATCTCCTCCTCTCCACGTCTTGAGTTTTTGGAGAAGGAGTGAGATACCAAGAGTAATTCGTTGGCCCTTATGGTGATGCCCTAGCCATAGGTTGATCTACGCAGCGAACTGTTGGGTCCCTATAATGCTAGTGATTATTCCATTAATATTGTAATTGCATCCCTTATTAATATCGTTGTGCCCCTATTATCCCCATATTGTTATTATTGTGCCCCATAGAATCCCTCTATTTTTATTACTGTGCCCCATAGAATCCCTCTATTGTTATTTTTGTGGCTTTATATTATTATTGTTAGGTCGACTGGGTTATATTGTGACTCCTTAGACTCCTATATATAGAAAGGAGGTTTTGTCATTTTAATCATGGAAGAATTGTTCATTTATGTAATGTAAAGGAGGTTTCCCCCTCGAAGAGGCTGAATTCTAAGGTGTTGATCTATCTTTTCTTGAGCTGGTTTCATACACATTGGTATCAGAGCTTTGGATTCTAGGGTTTCGCTGCTCCAAACAGGTCATCGTGGCATTTTCGCTATAATTTTTTTTTCTACGACGTTTCGGAAGTAAAAAAAAGCCCATTTGAGAAGAAATCGCGCTGAATCTTGGGTCTAAATTTTAGAGCTGTTCGCGCTATATTTGCGGAGATATGATCTGAGGAAGTTGGTCTTCTTGTAGACTCCTGAATTTCATTCCAAACAAGTGACTTGGGGAAAATCATCATAACTTTCTCTCTGAGCAACTGATTGAAATTTCGTAAAAAGGTACAGAAAGGATGCACTGTCGTTTCTTGTATATATTTTTCAGAGCCAAAGGTCGAAACAGTGACTCGTGGCATTCGTACAAGTTCACTCTACTGAACTAGTCTATAATCATGTCACTGTGGGAGATTTTGCATAACTCTTCCTTGGAGGATCCAATTTGGATCAGATTGGTGGAGTTGGAAAGAGGACATATAGGGCTACTACAAGTCGTAATTCTAGAACTGGATGATCCGAAAGTACAGAGATACATCAGAGGCAATATCAAGCTCCTACAAAGTGAAAAAAGGTGTGTAGATTCTTTTAAATTTTTGCTTAAGATTGGTTTGAAAATTTATTTTGAAGGAATTCAAAGGGCATAGTAGAGCATTATTATCGGTAACGGATGTCCTGAGGAAAAAAAATGCAAACACCTAGTAAGGAACCTGAAAGCCCTAGCAGGACTCATGAAGAAGAGGAAGAAATGCTACATGATATATCAAAATTACAAGAACAAGTGCAACAAATGTCACGCTCACAAAA
This sequence comes from Pinus taeda, assembly GCA_000404065.3. NCBI lineage: Eukaryota > Viridiplantae > Streptophyta > Pinopsida > Pinales > Pinaceae > Pinus > Pinus taeda. The sequence continues at coordinate 336,132 of APFE030040647.1, read as the reverse complement.
GCTAACAGAAGTTAAGATAAATGGTGTGGAATCTAAGATAAAGGGCATGGAAGCTAAGATGGATGATTTGAAGATAGATTTGAAGACAGATTTGAAGAGAGACATGGCAGATTTGAAGACAGATTTGACACATTTTCTACAAGAAATACTTACTAATGGTGAAAAGGTTGTAAAGGAAACTCATGATGCGAACAAAAGAAATGTTAATCATGATTTCATAGACTCTAATGTGGGATCGAAGACCCACCATATTCGAAAAATCGATATGAGGAAGTTTGATGGCAAGGATCCCGCAACATGGATATTACAGATGGAGCAATTTTTCAATCTCAATAATGTGCAAAACACACAAAAGGTACGTATTGCAACATTATATTTGGAACAAATCAGTTTGTATGGTATCAATGGCTTTGCTCTCGTAAACAATTTATCACTTGGGCAATTTTTACGGAAGAATTGATAGCACATTATGAGGATACAAAAAGCAACACTTTTTTTAGCCAATTGATAAGTCTTAAACAAAAGGGTTCAATAATGGAGCAATTGAGGAGTTCCAAAAATTGAACATAAGGGTAAAAGATATTCCAGAACAGCATAGGATTGATGTGTTCATAGGGTCTTTAAAGGATAATATCCAACATGATGTTTGCCTTTGGGAACCTGATTCATTAGAGAAGGCATTCAGGTTAGCAAGAAAAATGGAAGCAAAATTATGGCAACTAAGATGCATACCACTCACAACTATAGAGATGGAAGTGTTGTCCCTAGTCTTCTAAAACCTATAAGGTTGACACCACAACAATTGGAAGAAAAATGAGCAAAAGGGCTTTGTTACAGTTGTGATAGCAAATACACTAAAGGTTATAAGTGTGCTGAGAAGAAATTATTCTACATAGATTGCGAAGAGGAAGAACAAAAGGAGCAAGAAAGGTCAAAAGAAGAGGATATACTCCAGGAACAAAGCCTAGATAAAGAAGAAACGAATCCGGCCATATCTTGTAATGCATTGGCTAGAATTACCACTCCTCAAACCATCAAGATAGAAGGACAAATCAAGAAGAAAAAGGTAATAGTGTTGATTGATTCAGGAAGTACCCATAATTTTATTGATTGTAAGGTAACAAAAGAATTAAATTGCTTCTAATATCCAGCACCAGAGTGTCAAGTGATGGTTGCAAATGGAGGAACAATAAATTGCTCTGGAAAGTGCCATAATATCAAG